>JAKSZT010005416.1:2196319-2267624 GCA_026826555.1 Tolypeutes matacus | reverse complement strand
TAACTAACCCACATTACAGACTGATATACGTGGACTTACTCTGTAAATTTCCCATTGGATATCAACCGTGTTTTTTATGTAAAAGAGCTTTAGGCATGCAGAGGAGGCAAGGATTCCTACTCCCCCCACACACACACATATTTAGAACAGGCTTAATTTCATTTGACATTCCTTTTTTGTTTAGATGTACCACAAACATATTAGCTGGAGCACAATGACAGAAATTCTCACCTCTCCATAATTGTGAAAAAATAAGTATTATCTTTTCACAATTATGTAAGTAATAAGTATTTATTAGCATCCAATTTCACATGACACCAAGCTAAGTACATTCAGAAGCAAGACTTTGACCATCCAAAAATGAGATAAATTCGTAGTTTTTACAAATAACAAGTTGCCCATGTGAATGGTGTGAGATAATATGAGGGAAAAAAATCTTAGGGGTGAGTAGTAGTGGAAAGAAGAGAAGATTTCTGCTTATTTTTTGCATTGTTTTGTTTTGTTTTTTAATTTAAAGTAAATACACTTTCTATCTTTCTCTGTTCAAGACTTACATCAACATCGAATATGATCCAATATCAAGAGCAGATCATTTTAATGTAAACCCAGATTTTGCTAATTGAACTACTCTGATTAAACATTTCAGCAGGTCAAACAGTAAGATCTGAGAAGTTCTGGAGAGGCAGATTAAAGCAGCTTAGAAGGGGGGCCATTTAAGATAAAGCTGAACATTTGACCATATAAAGTCCAGGAATCTGATCATCTGAACTCGTCCATTCCACAGGCCTTTCTCACAGCCATTGGTGATAAGAACCGCAGAGCTGTGCTAGCCCTGGAGCACATGTTTGCACCTGTCCTGGATGGCGCTGTGTCCACTCTGCTGGGAGTCCTGATGCTTGCAGGATCTGAATTTGATTTCATTGTTAGGTAAGTGTGAGAGAAGACTTTGTGTTTGTTTGTTTTTTTGTTTTTAGGAGGTACTGGGGATTGAACCCAGGACCTTGTACATGAGAAGCAGGCACTCAACCACTGAGCTATATCCACTCTCCAAGACTTTTTTTAAAAAACCATTATTGTTTGCTCATTGATCTTTGTTGCTTATTTCCTGCTGTATCTGATAGGTTGCAACATATTTTCATTGTGATTCTGGTTTCTTTTTTAATTTATTAACTCAGAAGTGTACTGAGAGTTATAAAACAGGGTCTTCTCTAGAACCTTCTATGGACACTCTTATGGGGGAAAAGATGGAGGGTTTGGGGCAGGTAGCAAAGGCAACTCCATCACTTGAGACTAAAGGATTACCCGATACCACAATTGTTGGTGTCCCAGATTAGAAATATCTACAGAAAAAGATGGCCGTGGTTCCCACTAATTGGCCGAATTTGACTTTCGTTTCTTCTCCTTCAAAACTGTATAAAGGAAAACTGCCTGGACTTTATCCTTTCAAGAAGTGAAGCTTTAATGTGCCCAGATTTCTTTTTTTTTTTTTTTTTTTTTTAATATTTTATTTATTTATTCATTCATCTCCCCCTTGCTGCTTGTGCTCGCTGGGCCAGCCAACCACCCCGTGCGGGCGGGCCCGCCCCCACCAGGAGGCCCCGGGAACCGAACCCGGGGCCTCCCACATGGCAAACGGGAGCCCCACTGATTGAGCCACAGCCGCCTCCCTGCCCAGATTTCATATTCAAGTCCTCACTGAGATTTAGGAAAGCATTAAACATGTGACTTTGGTGACAGATTTTGGAAATGCAAAGCCTAGTTTAGGTATTTCTCTTTGGATCTAAAGAGGCAGACAGTTTCTGGAGAATTTAATTAAGACTGTGTCTCTGTGAAGTACCACAGGAGAGCAAGCTTTCCTTTTGAAAAGAATTTGAGAAGTACAGGGAAAGACCATTTTCTTCTCTTAGACAGCGTGTGGCTTGGTGAAGTGTCCCACCTTGGATGGGACACTGCAAGGCCAAACCTCTCAATAAATAAAAGATAGCCAAGAAGCAAAACCATGATAGGGCAGAACCAAATGTGAGAAATGACTGAATTGTTTGGGATGCTTCAATCTGGAGAGATCATTTAAGCAGGTTTTCCTGGGTTTTGTGTGTATGTGTGTGTGTGTCCTCTTGTTTTCAAGAAGAAAAAAAAAAAGAGAGAGAGCGTTTTAACCAGAAAATGTAGCCAGAGTTTCCTTATTAGGGAAAAAGGATCAACTCATTGGTGGAAGGCATACCCTCTAGGGTAGTTCAGCATCATGAAAGCTCATTAGCTCTCCTAGAAGGACCACCAGAGTCTGATGGCTGTGGCTTCGCTCTTAGGGAGGAATGAGGAGGTGGAGTGGCTGTTACAACGAAGACCAGTGTTTCTCAAACTCGAAGGTGCCTAGGGATCACCCAAGGCCCTCTGTCAGTGCAGACCAGATTCAGTAGGTCTGGGGTAGGGCAGAGAGCTTGCAGTTCTAACCAGGCAGCCAATTAGTGAAGTCTCATTTGCCAATACAGATAGACTAAAAATTAGATAAAGGTTTTTTTGTTGCTTTAAGCTCGTAATTTGACTGTGACTCTTTATTTCCTTGGGAAACACTCATTTGGACAGGCGTGTTATTTCTTTTGGGTGTAAAAAACCTCTTTCCATTCAACACTATCACCCCAACACCCCTTCACAACCATTTTGCATAAGTACATGACTTAGGCATAGTACTTGCCCTGTGGCACTTACAGCCTGTGAGGGATAGGCAAGTTCACAGGCAATTCAAAACCTTGGGATCTCAGGAGATCGATCTCAGCTCTATAGGGAATATGACATAAGCCACAGAGAGGAAAGCTCAGCCTGAATCAGAGCCACCAGACTGGGAACCTGGAGGCTAGAATTCCAGTTCTCTCATCTAACCCATGGCTGCTCTGTCCCTCCCAGAGATATCAAGGTTCCTATTTCAAGCACTTAAAAAGGCTTCCCATTTTCTAGAACGGGATGGATTAACCTGATAAAGCCCTCACTGAGGTCGCATAAATGAGCAGACATTGTATACACTGAGCCGTCAGAAACCTAATTGGTCTGTTTATGCTACAGTTAGATGGATGGGATGCAAATGTCTTAATGCTTGCTGCTGATATATGCCTCAACTTAAAGTTCCAGCAGTTTACATTAGAGCAAGACATTGGCTGCTTGGTTTTTACTAATGCAGCTCAGAAGTTTCTAGTGTTTACAATAACTGCAAAGTATTTGTGTTTTTATAGGGCTTCTCTCTCCTCTAATCTAATGTCGAAACATGTATAGACATGGCAATGTTGGGTACCGTTTCCGTTTTATGATCAAGAGGACCATTAAAGAGAGATAACTTGCCCTGGGTCTTTCCAGAACTTCCTAAGCCTCTCCCTGCCCCCTACCTCCCACCCCAGCCCACTTCCATCAGAATTGCCCTAGAAATCATTAATTATAGGAATGGCTCCCAGCACCGAGTCTGCTCTCTCCAGCTGTGTAGAGTGTCCGCCAGGGAGGCTCTCCCTGGCTGACAGGTTTACCTCAGTATTCATGAAGGATCCCAGACCTTAGCCCTCAATGGTGGGAAAGCAGGCCCACTTGTGCACTTTCCTCTTCTTCCATGGTGCTGCGGCCTTTATGTTTGAATTGGCTGACGCAAAACAAGAGTATTCAGAGATGCTAAATTGTTCAACAAAAGCTGTGCCGGGCAGAGCAGCCCGGCCATTGTGGCACACCCTCACCCCGCACAATGCCCGAGCTCCCACGGAATGGGCAGCATTTTCTTTGCAGAGAGCTAGTCCCTGTGTTCTGAAAAAGGTTGCAATTGGAGCTATTTGGTAAAACTGGAACTCACAGAATTCTAGGCAGAAAGTTGTGATTAATGAAAGCCAAGGGAAAAGCCTTACCTGATACGCTGGAGATTAATTAGCGATTCTGCTCTGAGATGCAGGCGCATTTCACAGTGGATTAGCTTCCTGCAGAAGTGGGCTTCTTTTCCTCCTGGGCTAAATTGTTTAAATTCTACACCCTTCACTTCATTTGTTTGCTTCTGCTGGGTTTTCCCTGAACGAACAGGGCCCCTCAGCATTGTATTTGTGCTTTCATTCTGCTCAGCCATTCAATTTGCATTCCATATTTTTGTGTTTGTGTAACACATTCATAAATACCATTACATGCCATGGGATTTCAGCAAATTTAACAAACTAATTTTTTTCCCCTTCCCTTAGTGAACTAACACTCGGGGTTGTGTGGAATGTAGTTATAAGGTTAAAAAAAAATCTTAGGCTGAATTAGAACTGTGGTTTTGTAACAGCCTTGTCAGTGATGTTATTTTTGTTCATTTTTTGGTTTTGACATGCTGAAATATATGGGTACGTGAACTTATTTTTGTCATAGTAAATGTTCCTGTTTCCCTTTTATTTTCAAGGTATTTCTTTGCTGTTCTGGCGATCTTAACAATCCTGGGTGTTCTGAATGGATTGGTTTTGCTTCCAGTCCTTTTGTCCTTCTTTGGACCATACCCCGAGGTCAGTAATTACACTGGGAGTAATGGACAATGCACAGGCCACCTGAAGGTTATTTTTCCTGGTGTCACTCTTAATTTAGATATTTAGATATATCCACTTTTGCTGACCACTCACTTTTTCAATAAATATCTCATTAACTATGACTTTTTTCTCTTCCATGGAATAGTTTTGGGGGATGTACTGCTGGTTTGGTTTTGTGGTGGTGGTTTTTTTTTTTTCACAACCAACCCATTGGCAGCCTGAGTCTCAGACCCATGTAAATAAAGCACCTTCCATTCAAGATAAATATTTGGGCTTGAACAAGAGTGAAAAATGCAGATCCTGCCTTTTCTTTTATTTTTTTTAATTTTTTTTTATTTTTATTATGGGTAAAAATCAAAATTCTCACAATACATACAAACATTTGCAAAATGATATATAAATATATATGCATATATATGTATTTGCTTACAAAAATGTTGTTTATATATATATACATACATATATTTTAAGAGGTGCTTAGATTACCCAAAATATTACATGGAAAGATCCTGCCTTTTCAACATCCAAACGCAAAGGGCAGAGATTTCACTTCAGCCACAAGGCCCGATGGTCCTCGAGAGGACACGGGGGTTAGGCATACAGAGTAGTGACAGGGCCCCGGAGGGAGGCAGAGAACCCAAATATTACTGTGCTTTGAACTTTGAATGTGGCCAACAGGTAGACGGATGATTTGACACTTAGAATTTGTGATCCCCTTATACAGGTGTCTCCGGCCAACGGGCTGAACCGGTTACCCACGCCCTCCCCGGAGCCACCCCCCAGCGTTGTCAGGTTCGCTGTGCCCCCCAGTCACACAAACAACGGGTCTGATTCCTCAGACTCGGAGTACAGTTCTCAGACAACAGTGTCAGGCCTCAGTGAGGAGCTGCGGCACTATGAAGCTCAGCAAGTCGCCGGGGGCCCCACCCACCAGGTGATCGTAGAGGCCACGGAAAACCCTGTCTTCGCCCGCTCCACTGTAAGTGACCCTGGGGATGTTTGGAGGCCTGTTGCCACCCACAGCAGTGGGCCCAATGGCCACAAGGCATTCAGGGGCTCCCTGCTCTGAGCCACAAATCACAGACACATAGGATACACAGGATGCAAAAACAATGCCTAGGTTCAGTTGAATCATATGAAATTAACATTTTTATAATTTAAGAAGAGTCAAATATTGGCAGTTTTCTATGGTTCAATCTAATATGTATCAAAAAGGGCAAGGGGAGGAGGGATGGAGGGAGTGAGTGATGAATGGGTGGATGGATGGATGAGTGGATGGATGGATAGGTAGATACGACAAATGGGCAAAATGTCAAAAGTTGGTGGATCTGGGTATCTGGGTGGAGGTTGACAGAGTTCTCTGTGTGGACTCCTAAGACTTTTGCAACTGTCCTGTAAGTTTGAAAGTATTTCAAAATAAATAGTTAAAAAGGGCAGGGCCAGTATCAGTACCTAAAGGGATCTGCATGTATCTACTTGTAAGTATCAAATTATAAGTACAGTTTGAGCTTAAGGGCCAGGGTGAAAGCATGCCCTGCTTTCTTTCTTTTTTTTCTTTTTTCCTTCTTTTAAAGCCTTGTGTCATTTTAGAATGATACCTTTTTTAATGTAGTGGTATTTTTATTACCAGCAGAAGTGATTTCTCCCGCTCCCATTTCTGTTATATTTAATTGCCTTTGGCGCAAAATCATTTTAATCATTACTGTTCACAACTTTACCATAAGCTTTCATGGCTCCCAGCTCATTTTTGGGTGATTGGAGAGAGTGGAGAAACCCAGAACCACCCCTGAGAGCCTTCCATCATCCAGGGAAGTAGTGAGGCAGCCCAGCCTGGGAGCCCCTTCTCAGAGGCTCCAGGAGACTCCGCAACCTCCTCCACCCTGTGTGCTCCCAGAACATTCCCTGCCAGGGCCAGGAGCACGGCTCTGAAAACCCAAGAAAGGTTCTAAGACTCCTGTTGCTCTGCTCGAGGGCCTCCTGCTGTCCTTCCAGGAAATGGGTATTCCAGCCGTAGGCCCGAGTAGCCTCCCATGAAAGAGAGAGGGGCCAACCAAATAACCTAAATTTTCCTCCTCCTACCCCCCGTGACGAAGCCTGCTGAGCTGCAGTGTGAATCTGGTTTTGTTCAGCGGGAGCCTAAAAATAGGTACAAGCTGAACGACTTTGAAGTTGGTCACGGTCCTTTTGATTGATGTGGCCACTGTGTGGCTCCGTGCTTTGTATAGGGAGCCAGAAACCAGATTCCTCACAATCGGACAGAGCAGCGCTGCCCAGTAGAACTTTCTGTGATGACGGAAATGTTCACTGTCTGCGCCTTCCGATGCTGGTACGGCTGTTGAGCCCTTGAAAACATGGCTAGTGTGTCTGAGGAGCTGAAATTCTGACTTTAATTTAAATTTAAATAGCCACCTGCGCCTCATGGCTACCGTTTTCGACAGCAGAGGTTGAGGTGGTCCTGCAGTGCCCTGCATCTGCGCCAGCCAGGGCCAAAGGTTTTTTCAGGGGCGGTTTTGGGAGCAGCAGGATCTGACCAGACTGGAGAGGGTAGGGTGGCCAGTTGTGGGAGGTCGGTAGCTGGGACACTCGCCCACCACAGCCCTGCATTTATGAAGGGCAGCCACATGTGTCCAGCCGGCTGTGTCTGAGAGAGCCTAGGAATAAGATCCAAATAAAGCGCTTCTCTGCCACATCCTGGAGGTTCTTCAAAGAGCCAGTTTTTCTTTTGTGGGTTGATGGTCCTGCCATCAGCTCCCCGGGCCGTTCCCAGCCCAGGGCCACCTTTGGCTGGGGTTGACTGGGAGTTTGGTTAAGGAAGGGCTGCACGTGGGTGGCCAGACTTGAGCGGAGCCAAGAAGGGAAGGGCAGGAAGGGTGGGGGGCGCACCCAGCCCTGGTGAGCACCTGCCTGTTTTAACCTGCCTTCACTTTCTGCAGGTGGTCCACCCCGACTCAAGGCACCAGCACCCCTCCAACCCACGACAGCCGCCCCACCTGGACTCAGGGCCCCTGCCTCCAGGACGGCCCTGCCCACAGCCCCGCAGGGAGCTCCCCAGAGAAGGGCTGCGGCCGCCCCCCTACCGACCGCGCAGGGACGCTTTTGAAATTTCTACTGAAGGGCATTCTGGCCCTAGCCATAGGGACCGCGTGGGCCCTCGGGGAGCCCGTTGTCACAACCCTCGGAACCCAGCATTCACTGCCGTGGGCGGCCCCGCACCTGGGTACTGTCAGCCCATCACCACTGTGACTGCCTCTGCGTCTGTAACCGTGGCCGTGCACCCCCCGCCTGGGCCGGGACCCGCGCCAGGCCGGAACCCCCGAGGGGCGCCCTGCCCAGGCTATGAGGACTACCCCGAGCCGGACCACGGGCTGTTTCAGGATCCCCACGTGCCTTTTCACGTCCGTCGGGAGAGGAGGGATTCAAAAGTGGAAGTCATAGAGCTGCAGGATGTGGAGTGTGAGGAGAGACCCCAGGGCAGCAGCTCCAACTGAGGTGCGCAGCTGCCTGCGGGTGGGGTTCGGGGGTTGCTCCCAACTGAGGGACCTTGAGGGACCAAGAGAGAAAGGTTCTTCCGGGTTTCTCAAGAGAGTCCCTGGCTGTTGGTGTGTCCCAACGTAACCCCAGTGGCCTTAAACCATACCCCCAAAGCCAGGCCCATCTAACGTGCTCGCCCTTGGGGAACCAAGTTCTTAAATCGGGTCTCCTTTCCCCCAGCACAACATAGCAAAAGAGCCAAACACCCCCTACCTTTTACCACTTTAAATTAAAGTGTAATCTACATACACAAATCATAAACATACGGCTCTGTGAATGGTCACAAAGCAAACACAGGGGTGTAGCAGAATCCAAATGAAAAAACAGCCCAGCGCCCCCTCCCCTGGGTGATGGCTAGTCTGATTTTTTAAATGTACTTAGATTAATTCGTTTTGCCTGGTTTTGTACTTTATAAATCTAGACTCATACACCTTTTACCTATTTTGACTTCCTTTTCTCCCCCTCCCTTTTAAAGGGTGATTAAAATCTGAAGCAAAGAGGCCAAAGATTGGAAACCCCACCTCCTGCCCCCGCCCCCGCCCCCCATCCCTGACCCACCTCTTTCCAGAACTGCTTGAAGAGAACTGCTTGGAGTGATGGAGAAGATGCTCTGCACCAGGAGAGCAGTTCATTGTTACTGTAACCGATTGTATTATTTTGTTAAATATTTCTATAAATATTTAAGAGGTGTACACATGTGTAATATAGGAAGGACCGATGTAAAGTAGTGTGATCAGGGGTTTCTGGCTCCTGTCCCAGAGTGGGGAGGCTGCAGTGGGGCCCCTCCCCATTTGTACATTGATCTCTGTGCCACAACCAAGCTTAACTTAGTCTTAAATTCCAGCATATGTTGCTGCTGCTTAAATATTGTATAATTTACCTGTATAATTCTATGCAAATATTGCTTATGTAATAGGACTATTTTGTAAAGGTTTCTGTTTAAAATATTTTAAATTTGCATATCACAACCCTGTGGTAGTATGAAATGTTACTGTTAACTTTTCAAACACGCTATGCGTGATAATTTTTTGTTCTGTTATGTTTTTTTGTTTGTTTGTTTAACGAGCAG
Organism: Tolypeutes matacus; assembly: GCA_026826555.1. Taxonomy (NCBI): domain Eukaryota; kingdom Metazoa; phylum Chordata; class Mammalia; order Cingulata; family Chlamyphoridae; genus Tolypeutes; species Tolypeutes matacus. The sequence goes on along the minus strand of JAKSZT010005416.1, from coordinate 2,258,507 downwards.
ACATGAAGAAAGCACGCTAATCTTGGTGGCTTCTCTAGGCGAATGCAGTTATTTTGTTTGACTGTGTATGAACATGTGTGTGACTTCCCAGTGTACTGTACTGTGATTTTTTTCCCCCGCCTTTTTTTTTGTTTCTTTTCGCTCTCCGTAACCCTGTATGGGCTCTGACCTAATCAGGCTGGAAGAGTCAGGGTGTCCTTTTTGCATCGTGCTCGTAGAGGGCTGGCCCTAAACATTCGGCCTTAACCTTTGGAAATGACCCGGGGAAAGCTGTGTGGCATTCCTTAACATTGTTGGCCACCATCCAGACATCCTAACTTGTGCTGCAGAGGAGAGAAGTTCATCACATGGCTCGTTGTGGTTGGCATCAGAACCTCTGGGCATAGAGCTAACATCCATTCATCTTCATTGATGTAAAAGAGCTGGATGCCATGCCTTAGAAAAAAAGCATGTAGCCGTCACTGTACCCCTATCGTGACCAACACACCCAGCCATTAAGAACAGGCAGGTGATCTTTTGGAGACCATGGCCTTGGTACAGGTAGAAAGATCCATTCTGTGGATTCCAGGCCCACAGTAAATCCAGAGATGTTTTGACTCCCAACATTTTAAACTCCTCCTCTTCTAGATGGGACAGGTAGTCCATAGATCTAAAGATCTATTTGCATGATCTTTAGAAATAGTATCCAATATGCTGAGTCAGAGTCAATAGTTTCATAGGATACACCCTTCAGGAGGGTTTCTCTCAATTTGTTCATACGAACACTGTGGGTGCGCATTTCCTAAAGAAGCTTTGGCTCTCTCCCCTTACCGTGATTAGTGTTCATTCAGTGGACATTGAAGAGCAGGAGGATGCTAATTATACCTGAAGAATGTATATGGCGGCAGGTCTCTCAACCAGGTATCCTTTTTTAAAAGATTTGCTTCTGTATCAGTTCTGTTCTCTTGCTCAGTGCCCACCTCCCCTTCCAAATCAGGACAGACTCCACTCCCCCCCACCCCTTGTTTACAGACACTTGGGAAGTCAAAGGAAAGGGTCAGTTTCCCACACAGCTGAACCCTAAGCTACTGTTAGGAGTGCACGCATGGCAGCTCCCATGAGTTCCTCCTGTTCTACCTGGAAAATCTTCGTAGAAAGACAGCAGGCCCCCAGTAGTGCTTGGTAGGTAGGATAGTGACCTCAGACCCTAAAACTCACCAACAAAATGTGGTAACAGGCCCAGGGCCCTGACTGCCCCCACTGCTACTGTTATTGTGCCTCTTCGTCAGCCAACTGTCTACCTAACAACCACCTCTCATCAGAAATCTTATTTCCCACGTTGAGGAGTGCAATGATGCAAAATTCTAAGGTCTGCTTCCCTCTGGCCCTTGGTGTGTCCTTGACCCTTTCCTGAGCCCAGCTTGTATGGTACTTGTGAACCTGCCCTGTCCCCTGCTCTCTGCACAGCATAGAACTTTTTCTCCCATCGTCACATTGGCAAAGGGAGAACTCGGGGTGGGTAGACAACTAGAATTTTCTGTTTGGGATTTGTTGTTGTTGTTGTTGTTGTTGTTTTGTCTGTCTGTCTTGTTTGTTCATTTGGATGTTTTAATTTTAAAAAAAAAACTTTGCTGATATTTATAATTTTGTATCATAAGAATTTTTTCTACAGTATTTGTCATGCCAGTTTATAACAAAAATGCAGGGATTTTTATTTCTATTGGAAACACTATTACAGCTATGTTTTACTTTTGAACAGAATTTTTATTTGTATAGAGTGCTTACTAATGTTAAATAGTTCAGAGTATATAACATTTACATTAAGGACTCATGGTAGGTTTTAGTGTAAGGAGTTTAAAGGAAATAAATATTCAAACTGGGTCCCCTTGTCTGCCGACTTTGGCGAACATGGGTTTGTGTCATTTCAATTACAAAGATAAAAGTATGCCATATAATTTATTTATATGAAAATTTATTTTTGTAGTGTACATAGTAGTCATCAAGTCTTTTGACAGAAGTATATTTTTAAAGAATTTATATGTGATGAATCCATAATGTCTGGAACTTTACTGAGACGTGCGTGGGGCACACTTCATTGTAAATTACAGCAAGGAAAAAGAAATGTTTAACAGTGCTAAGAGAGTGAGCGCGCGTGAATATCCATGCATTTGTGAGTTGTGTATTAGTTCCCATTTGTGACCTAGTGTGGTTCTCATTTTAAACCTTGGAAGGTGAAAATGTACAAACTCTCTAAATATTAATGTTCAAACACTGATAGAAATTCTAACATGAATAAAAATAATATAACTTGTTGGTTATGTCTTTGTTTATAGAATGTTTTTAAATTAAAATTCTTTACGAAGGCGGTTAGTATTTCAGGTTGCTGTAAACTTTTTGTCTTGCTAGCCTTGTTAAATGCTCATTCGAAACTCTACATTATGGAAGCATCATTGATAGAAAAAGAGTTCTGATTTTTCCTTTTTGACACCAAGAAAGTTCCCAATTACCCTTCAAAATTCCTCCATCTTTCATCTCTTAGCCTTCCTATTTTTATGTGATGTCTAATAATTAGAGGGAATATTTATAAAGCTAAATTTTTTTATAGTTTTTTTTTAACTTTATTTTGTACATTTAATAATTGAAAACATAAGCAATTAAAAACTAAGAAGTAAACACAGATGAATAAATATATACATTTCTCAAATGTAATGGATACATGTGAGTTTTTTTTTTGTTTTTTGTTTTGTTTTTTTGTTTTTTGTGAATCAAACAATATATTACACAATATATTTGGTTCATAGTAACGCATTCATACAGTATTTGTCCTTTTGTGTCTGGCTTGCTTCACTCAACATAATGTCCTCCAGGTTCATCCATGTTGCCATATGCTTTATGACTTCATTTCTTCTTACAGCTGCATAATATTCCATCGTGTGAATAGACCACAGTTTTGTTTATCCATTCATCTGTTGATGGACACCTGGGTTGTTTCCAACTTTTGGCAATGGTGAATAATGTGGCTATGAACATCGGTGTGCAAATGTCTGTTGGTGTCACTGCTCTCAGTTCTTCTGGGTATATACCCAGTAGTGGTATTGCAGGGTCACGTGGCAAGTCTATATTCAACTTCTTTAGGAACTGCCAAACAGTCCTCTATAGTGGTTGTACCATCCTGCATTCCCACCAACAGTGAAGAAGTGTTCCTATCTCTCCACATCCTCTCCAACACTTGTAGTTCTCTGTCTTTTTCATAGTGGCCATTCTGATAGGTGTGAAATGATATCTCATTCTAGTTTTGATTTGCATTTCCCTAATCATGAGTGATGTTGAGCATTTCTTCATGTGTTTTTTTGCCATTTGTATTCTTTGGAGAAATGTCTATTCAAGTCTTTGGCCCATTTTTTAATTGGGTCATTTGTCTTTTTATTGTTGAGTTGTAACATCTCTTTATATATCCTGGATATTAAACCCTTAACAGATATGTGATTTCCAAATATTTTTTCCCATTGAGTTGGCTGCCTTATCACCCTTCTGGCAAATTCCTATGAGGTGCAAAAGTGTTTAATTTTGAGGAGGTCCCATTTATCTAATTTTTCTTTTGTTGCACGTGCTTATAAAGCTAAATTTTTAATGATTATTACAATAAATTAGGTTGTCATACTTCAAAATAACTAATAACATGGGACTGATCAAAACTGATTCAGAATATTTTCTCTGTGTTTATGAAAATGATTATACCTCATCTTCATCAAAGCCATGGAGATAAGACCAGGATTATCATTCCTATTTTACAGCTGTGAGGCGTGGTGTTGAAAAATTCAAGGCCTAAATTACTATAAACGTGTTGAGTCCTAGAGGGGCTGACAAACATAGTCTGTGAACCTCCTCCTGTTTTTGTAAATAAAGTTTTATCAGAAGACATCATGCCCCTCCATGTACATATACTTTCTCTATGGCTGCTTCCCTGCTATAGAGTTGAGTAATTGTAACATAGCCTGTATGGTCTGCAAACCCTAAAATATTCATTATCTGGTCTTAAGCAAAAGTTTGTGGACCCACCTTATGACAAGATATCGTAGGCCAATGCTGCTCATATGTGGTCTGAATTGGCAGCATCAGCATCACCTGAGAACCTGCTAGAAATGAAGCCTGATCTAGTACCACCCCAGACCCACTGAATCAGACTCTCTGGGAGTGAAGCCCAGGAAGCTGTGCTTTAACAAGCTCTCCTGGTGGTTCTGACGCACTGGCACAGGGCTATCCCTAAATTCCTTCCAGCAGAATGTGGCCATGGTTCTATAATTTGACTCAGGCTACATGGCCAATTCAGGCCAGATCTGGAAACAAATAGAGATCCTGGCTCCTCTGTGTGGTCTTTCCACAAAAACATATGTTCATCTGCGGGTAAGAGCTGAGACCCATGAACTGCCTTTGTGTCTGGGAGTCCAAAGAGAGGAATTCCCTTTTCAGTGCCCTGCTACAGCTGTGAGAAAGGACCTCCAAAGAGGCTTGGGTGGAGAGCCAGGCCAGACCCTGCTTCTGCTCTTTCTGCTGAGGGAGTTTCCTGTCATCCAGTTGACTTATTCTGACTTGGACGAGTCACTTGAAACATCTTGGAGTTTCTGTGTCCTCACGTATCAATTAAAGAAGATGAGTGATCTTCACAGACTTCATCTGGAAGTTGAAAGCAATGATGTTTGTGATGAAGCACAGACCACAGGAGACGAGAAAGGTCAACTGACTGTGCCTTAGACCAGCCTCTTTACTGTGGACCCCATACTTAGTTAATGGTTCAATTCCTGCTTCAACCTCCGAGCTTCATCATCTCTCCAGGATAAGGGCATTCATAAAGAAACATGAAAGTTGGTATGAGAAGCTTTTGTATTTGTTGAGTCCATCTTTGGGAATATTTAAGGTAATATGGTAAACTCTGACCAAGGAATGAAATACTTGTGTAATCCAATATCCTCCTTACTGGGTACTTTACCTGCTGTGATGTTAGGCTAATGTGTGAACTCACCCAGGTTATGGTGCCTGGTTTTCTGGTCAAGCAAGCACTGGGCTAATTGTAATATAAGGGCATTTCATGAACATTAATCATTGGTGAGTTGATTGCATAGATGGCTGGTTACATGTAAAATCAACAGAGGCACTTACTGTCAGCAATGAGTGACGTCTCATCCAATCAGTTGGCCTTAAAAGGAGAAGTGATTTCAGCATTCAGGGAGAGAATTCTCATCTCTACTTCAGACAGCTAGTGTCTCCTGGGAACTCATCGAGACCCTTCATCAGAGTCCATGGCTTGCAGCCTGCCCTATGGAATTTGGACTTGTGCAAACACCACAGTCACGTGAGATAATTTTATAAAATCTCATACTATTTACAGATATCTCCTGTCAGTTCTGTTTCCCTAGAGAACCCTGACTAATACACCTGGGAAAAAATAATAAAGTCCTACCACCTGACATAATAAGCAATCTGTTCCTAAGCCCCTCTGGGGTGGATGTCATACATAATACACACTCGGTGCATTCAGAAGTCATAGGGAATATGTACTCTCTGAAACTGAGTATGAAAAATATTAATTGCATTAATTGGAATTCAAATTGGAAAAGGCTTTCAGACACACTTAATGCCACCAAAATAACCATCCATTGACATCCAATTTTATATTCTTTATAAGTTACATATGCCTACATAAGCCAATTTGGTTTTTAATCATGTTAGCCTAGGGAGAAGTTTTTTATCAGATTTGAGCCCCCAAATCTGCCATATTTATTCAGGACCTTAGTAACCATAAAGCCAATTTTTTTTTTTTGGCACAACAGACATATTTAACACCTTTGGGAATGCCACATACTGCTAAACTTCAGGCAGCAACCATGTTGATATAAAGGCAGGTGTTTCATTTCTGGTAACTGGTAACTGACCTCCCAAAATAAGAAGTGAAGATGATCTATTAATGATACAAAAAGATATTTACCAAGCTTTAATTACTTTTAAAGGGGAAATGGATGTGGCTCAAGTGATTGAGTTCCTGTCTACCATATAGGAGGTCCAGGGTTCAATTCCCGGGGCCTCCTGGTGAAAGACAAGCTGGCCCATACGGAGTGCTGGCCCGTGCAGGAGTGCTGGCCCATACAGGAATGCTGGCCTGCGCAGCAGTGCTGGCCTGCGCAGAGAGCTGGTGCGGCAAGATGATGCAAAAAAGACACAGAGGAAAGACAATAAGAGACGCAGCAGACCAGGGAGCTGAGGTGCAAGAGATTGAGCAACACTCTCCCACTCCGGAAGGTCCCAGGATCTGTTCCCAGTGCCGCCTAAAGAGAAGACAAGCAGACACCGAACACATAGAGAGCAGACAGCAAGCGCAAAACGGGTGTGTGGGGAGTAAATAAATAAATAAATCTTTTTTTTTTTCAATTACTTTTAATGAAGGCTGCACACAATGAGAACATGCCTCAAACATGAATCTGTTTGGTCATTGGCATTGTCGTGATGGAGAGCATTTTGGACACTATCTTCTGTGTTGGGTCCCTGCCAGGAAATTATAGCAACAGCTATCATAAGGTTCTCAAAGGGATCTTCTGGACCCTCAGGAAAACAGAGGGACCCAGGGCTTTCTGTTATAAAAAGAAGTGATCAATAGAGAGGACCCAAATTCAACTCAGGGCACCAAAGTATGTACTTCCTACATGGGAATGTATTATTAATATTGATTCATGCCTATTCTATAGGGATTCCCTTTCTTGGGGCAAAGGAAAAGGAGTCTTTCAGTTGAGATGCTCTGAAGGGAACCAGCATTGTAGAAACAGTATTTGCCCTGGGAACTAGACAGACCCCAGAGAGCACCGTCACCCAAAGTGGCAGCCACAGCCAAGTCTTTACCATAGCCTATTGAACCCCTTTATATTTCTTTTTCTTGAGAGTTTTCTTTTAATTCATCTGCCTCCTACCCACAGGACTTGAGGCTATAGGCATGGGAGTGCAATGTAAGCTACCAACAAGGCAAACAAATAAATAAATTCAAATAAAAGCTCACAATAAAGCCAAGCACAGGAAATACCTCCATCGGTCAACAGCACCATCTTTATACACAATGGACAGCAGCTTATATTCTCGTGGAAAGGGAAGGGAGTGGATCATAACCTGTTTTATTTTCATAAAGAAAAAAAAACCATGTAGATGGAGGAAAAATTGGATTAACAAGTTCTAACCTGTGAGTTATTATATAATAATGAGGATGGCAGCATAAAGCCCAAGTTCAGATGCCAAAAGAATAATCTTTATAATTATAAAATTTGGTCAACAGCAGTGGTAGGTGGACTCATGTTAAGACCTTCTACTGCAGCAATAGGCAAAACAAGATGAGGCAGGATCCTCTCTGCTGTGAATCAAGAGAGAGAACAGCCATCCATCAGCCATTGGAGGAGAAGAGGTCAGAAGTTCAGGAAGTGAGAAAAGACCAAAGTACCACCCAAACTAGGATAAGACATATGAAAGAGGGAGGACATTGAAAAAAGATAGAATGTAATAGCATGCCAAGAGGTAATCAAAGACCCTATCCTTCAAAAAAACTCATGGAAGTTACTACAACATGGAAGAACCTTGAAAACATTAAGCTGAGTGAAATAAGCCAGACCCAAAAGGACAAATGTGGTATGATTCCACTCACATGAAATATCTAGAATAAGCAAAGTCATAGGGACAGAAAATAAAATATAGAGGTTACCAGTGACCAGAGTATCTGACTTAATGGGTACAGAGCTTCTGTTATGAGTGATGAAAAAGTTTCAGTCACAGATGGTGGTGATGGGAGCACAATGTGAATGTGATTAATGCCACTGAATTTTTTTAAATTGTGGTGACACGCAACAAGAAATTTCCCATTTTAACCATTTTCAAGTATACAGTGATATTGATTACACTCACAATTTTGTGCCACCATCACCAACATCCACCACCAAAGTGTTTTTCATCATTCTGAACAGAAACTCTGTATCCCCCATTGAGATTTTGGAGTAAGAGGTGTGGCCTGGATTCGAGTGTGGGAAACAGCAAGGTTCAGGGAAGCCCCAGGAGTTCAGGGTGGACAGCAACAGCCTTCCGGCAGGAAGTGGACCGACCATCCAATCCCTTCCCCTCCCCCTCTTTGCTTCTCTCCCCAGGGACAGGCGAGACTGTTAAAGCTCTGCACCCTGGCATGGCCAGGACAGAATGGGCAGACATCTGGGCATATCACTTGAAACATCAGCCTTCTCCAGCTGATAAAAGGGGAAATTTTTGTGTTTTTTATATGTTAACACAATAAAGGTTTTGTTTTGTTTTGTTTAATGCTGATACCATCATTTAATACATCAATTAAAGGTGACAGTAGGAAAAAATAAAAACATGAAAAAAATCCATGGGCTGCAAGAGCAGTTGCCAGCCCACGATACTCGAACTGTGACTATACTGAAGTGTCCACCAAGGACTTTGCCCTTCTATCAATGGATGCTTTTCCTCTTCCCACACAGCACCCACCTCATATGGAATCAAGGAAGAATCATGGAAGGTTATCATGAATTATGGACGTCTGTCCTGAACTGTGGAAGGGTAAAGCTGTAAGAGAATTTTAGGGGAGCCAATGTGGCTTAGGGGTTTAACGCTGGCTTCCCATATACAAGATCTGGGGTTCAATTCCCAACGCTGATACCAAAAGAAAAAAAAAAGTCAATGAAGAGACTTACCATGGTGTATCCAAGACTCCATCTGGGAAACGAGAGAACTTGTCCAAAATATTCCAACACACTCAGCACTCAAGTCAAGGTTTGAACCTGGCTCCCCAGAGTCAAGTCAAGTCTGATGTTCTTATCATTCTCTCTTATGGTCCTCATTTTTTTTTTTCATTTCATAGGTATGGGTTTGTGCTGTCTATTCAACTACTGTACACAAATGCTTCTAAGCCTCTCAACCATCCACATATATACACACAATTGTGCATGTACAGAGTATATGTACTAAAGCAAACAGCTGTAATGGGGGAAGCAATTAGCAAATCTCCAAAGTAACCTTCTGGTTACACTTAAATTTCAAAAGCTAATTGGCTAAAATATTCATTCTTAATTGGAAGCAATTAATACGTGGAACTAGGTTTGCATTTCACAACAGAGTTAGCATTTCATGATTGAAATCTCATAGTTCATTTACTAATGGTCTCTAATGGCCTGTAATCGTAAGGTACATGCAATTAAAGTGGGATTTTCAAAGTGTAAGGGAGGATGCCTGAATTTATGAATTACTCTTCCACTGCTGAGGACATAGCCAGCATTCAGCTTGGGCTTTAAACACACATCACACACTCATGTGCTTGTCTAAACATCCACCCCCTTGTGTGTAAGAAGTCCTGACCTGTCAACTCTGACCCCTTCTGAATTTCCTCCTCTCCTTCTTTCTTCCCTGAGAAGGCTCGTGCTTTCTCTTACTGGGTCAAGTGAGACCCCCCTCAGCACCAATGCCAGTAGGAGTCTATGCAAAATACACAGGCTAGTGGTGGAGCCCCATTCTGGGTTGTGGTAATACTAATTTAACAGTTATACTATTAGTAATACTAATGCTAATATTAATCATCATTTCTTGGTCAGTATGTGTCAAGTCATAGGTTTATCACACTGAACAAACCCAATAAATATAACATCAACAAGACTCAAAATGAGCAGGAAAGGGCACTCAGATTCAGGAGGAACATAGAACAAAGGAGAAAGTGATGGAGGGCAGTGGAGAAGAGAATGAAGCTGCAAAGAACTACAAGACTATGAGGGTGAATTAAGAAAGAGAGAAGGAAAAGGCAAAACCTGAGTTACAGGAAGGAACCAGCAGAGTTGAGGCCATGACAGGAATTCCTTACCATAACCCAAAGGAATCCTATGAGAATGATGGTGGCCTAAAATAAAAATGGGAAGGCACATTATGGAGAAACTGAGCCTTTGTTGGTTGTGTTAATTTTTTTTTTCTATATATTCCTTGCGTTTTCCAAAATCTTAGTGTGACACATGTATTTAGGACAGGAGTTGGCAAACTACGGCCCACAGGCCAAATTCAGACTGCAGCCTGTTTTTGTAAATAAAGTTTTATTAGAATACAGCTGTAGGGGAGCCGGTGTAGCTCAGTGGTTGAGCGCCTGCTTCACATGTACGAGGTCCTGGGTTCAATCCCTGGTACCTCCTAAAAAAAAAAAGAAAAAAAAAAAAAAAAGAATATGGCTATGTCCATTTAGTTGTATATTGCAGATGTCTGCTTTCATGCCCCAACAGCAGAGAGGAGTCGTTGCAGCAAAGACCTTATGGCCTACAAAGCCTAAAATATTTACTTTCTGGCCCTTTATAGAAAATGTTTGTCCGCTTCTCTGATTTCGAGTGTGAGGCCTCCAGACAAAACCAAGTACCCACTTCTAGCCACCGTACGGCTAATTGATGTTACGTCTTGCTCTTTCTCAAACATACTAGGCACACTCTTGCCTCAGGACGTTTGCACTTACTCTTGTCTCCTCCACCTGGGAAATTCATCTCCCTGATGGACACACACACGGCACACTCCCTCACTGAATTCAGGTCTTTGTTGAAATGTCATCTTCACAGGGGCCCCATATCTGAGCACCCTATTTAAAATTGCAAGTCCAAATTCTCATCCCCAACCCCAGCACATCCTTTCTCCATTTTCTACTTAATTTTTTCATTAAGCATTATCTAACATTTTGTATATTTTGCTAATTTATTTATTGTCTTTCCTACTAGGCTGTTAGCTCTTTGAAGGCATGGATTTGGGAGCTGCTAGATATCCCCAAAGCCTAGGGCTCAGTGAGTGCAGTATTTGTTAAATGAATGAACCCTACAAGGTAGGTACTACTATTTTCCTCTTTTACAGAAAAGAAAGCTAAGATCCTTAGTCTCAGACTTGTTAGCGACTGCAGTGCTCTTAAGGGGAAGAGCTAGTAACGGGTTTCCGAGCCTATGGGCTTGGCTAAGCACTGGCAGTGGGAATGGTTTCTGGTGCTACTGGTTATTTCTACTGTTCATTCACTCAGTAGCTTGCTATACAGGTCATACTCCAGATCCAGGCACTGGACCAGGTACTGTGCAGGATTTTAAAAAACGAATATGGGAGCAGATGTGGCTCAAATGATTGGGTGCCTCTCTCCCACAAGGGAGGCCCCAGGTTCAGTTCCCAGTGCCTCCTAAAAAGAAGACGAGCAGACACAGAGAGCACACAAGGAGCAGAGAGTGCAAACAAAGAGGAGAGGAGGAATAAATAAATAAATCTTTTTTAAAAATGAATATGACATAGTCCCTGATATTAAAAAATTAAAATCAATTTCTTTCTAGTTTTACAAGCATTTTTGTCTAGTTTGACTTATTATGGAAAATGTTCACACACACACAAACATGGAATGGACTAATGAATCTCCATGTAGTCACCACCCAGCTCCAACAATTAGTAATTAGTCATCTGGGTCTCCTCCAATTTATGTTGTTTCCAGGAGTGTTTTAATGCAAATCCCAAACATCATTTCACTTGTAGATACTTCAGTATGTATCTCTGAGGAGGACTTTTTACTTAATCTAACCACCCTGCTATTATTACACACAACAGAATTAACAATAATTCCTTCATATCACTTAATACCCAATTCTTATTCAAATTCCCCTGATTGTCTCAAAGATGTCTTTGTGTGTGTTTTAATTTCCCATTTGTTGACACTAATATTTCTATAATAGACCTGTTTTGTTTAACCTTGAAACAAAAAAGCAACAAAATTATTTTTTATTTTAAAAAGAAGTATAATGCTAGATAATATGGAATACAATACATCATTTAAAAAGAATGTATACAGCCAAAGGGGGCTCAAAGGGATGGGGAGATCCCAAAAGATGGCATTCGAATGTTTCAGCAGATAGCAATTGTGGGAAGGGCATTATCAATGAAGAGCCTGAGGAAAGTTCCAGAGGATGAGAAAGTGGGAGTGTGTCTGAAAAAGACCAGGGGCCTGCTTTATCGGAGCAGAAGCCACCTAAGAGCTGTGGTCCTCCAAGTGTGGTCCTAGGACAGAGAGCTTCCGCATCACCTGAGAACTTCCTAGAAATGCAAATTCACCAGCCCTACCCCCCGCCCTAATGACCCAGCATCTCTGGATTTGCAGCCCAGAAATCTGTTTTAATAAGCCCCCCAGGAGATTCTTAAGCTCCCTAAAGCTTTAGAAGCGCTGCATGGAAGGTCGGTCGGTCCATTGGCAGGAGATGACCTTGAATGGCAGGCTAAACACCATGCCTTTACCTGTTTACCGAAACAGGATCGTTGAGCAGCTCTCTGACCGTGTGCATGTGATTTAGTCTGAAGCGTGGACGAGAAGTGCAGAAAGAGAACCGTGCAGCATGAAGATCATAGGAAGCCATGATAATGGTTATGAAATGGAATTAAAGAAACATTCTGTTGTTTGTTTCCCAACATCCATTGACCGCGTTGGGGTGCCATAACCCAACTTTCTTCAGAAGGAACAAACCCTTTCCCTACTCTCCATCTATTTGCTTCATGTAGAATTGACACCATCCCCGGAGCCAGTACTGATCATGTGACTCAGACTGCCCAATCAGAGCGTCACATTCTCCTGGCCACAGCGATTGGCTCAAGGATGGACCAATCAGAATCGGTTACATGTGTGTGCCTTTCTGAACCGTAAAAGCAGAGGTGAGATGGGTTTCCCTCTGAATCTTGAGTCTAGAAGCATGCAACCTCCTTGTAAATAAAGGGGGTGAGAGCTTTTGTGAGAAAAGAGCCAACAGAGCAGAAGGCAGAGCCAAGGAAGAAGAGGAAGAAGTCAAGTCTGGGGACGTCATTTGAACCCTGAATTGAGCAGCACCTAAAGCTAAGCCTCTACCTGAAAAATTTAGTTCTGAAAGGCTTTTGTCCTTAGGCCAGGTTGAATCTGTTCTGCCTTGTTGTGCTGAATGTCCTGAATGCAGCCTGGCACTGAACTTAATAAGAGAGTCCCAGATTCATAGGACATTGGCAGGGTTTGAACTACCCTTGAGAGGAGAGGACACTGGGGAAGTCAAAGATGATTGATTGTGCTGCAGGTTGGATTCCATGAGAAGCAGGCCCTGAGAAGGAGCTCTGTGTGCAGGAAGTTTGTTGGGAAGTGCTCCTAGGGTCAACACATGGGACAATGAAAGACTCAGCAGTGGACAGAGGGAGAAGTTGAACTGTGATGCAGCTAGTCCCCCGGAAAGCTGAGATGGCCCTTCTGAGTTGTTTCAAATTAGCACCAGGAGGCCAGAGCTTTCATTATCACAATTTCTGTTATTGGATGCAGGCTGCCACCAGGAAGGGGCCTGGCTTGGGCCTGGCACCTGCTCCAGTCTAGAACATCTCCCAATGAGGCAATCAGCTGAGCCATCAGTCACCACACTCCCAAGCAGCTGGGAGAAAGACTGGTGGAGTCAGGGTCTGGGTGGAGTGGCCTAGCGCTACCACAGCTGGGTTTCCAGCTTGGGTGAGTGGCTATTAGGACACTGGTGCCTGCAACTGAAATGGGGAAGTGAGAAAGAGCAGATGGTCTTAGCGAGATGTTGGGTTTAGTTTTTTTTTTTTTTTTTTTTTTTTTTTTTTAAGATTTTTATTTATTTATTCATTTATCCCCCCCTTGCTGCTTGTGCTCGCTGGGTCAGCTAACCACGCCGTGGGGGCGGGCTTGCCTTCACCAGGAGGCCCCGGGAACCGAACCCGGGGCCTCCCATATGGTAAACGGGAGCCCTACTGATTGAGCCACAGCCGCTTCCCATTTGAACCACTATGTTTTAAACACTTGAGAAGATGCTCCCAAAGCTCCAGCAAGACGTCAATCCAGGAACCATGGGAATAGAAACTGTAGTTGATGAGCACCTGCTGAGAGAAAGAGAGTGTACATAGATAGAAACGAGGTGAAAATGGGACCTTGAGCTACCCAATGAGGGAGCAAAGAAAAAGACTCCTCAATGGGGAGAGAAAGGGAGCAGTTAAAAAGGCAGCAGAACCAAGGCAGTGATGCACATTCCAAGAGGATAATAATAAAGCAAATACTTGTTGACTACTGAATGCCAAACTGTGACCATTTACTGTTTTACTTTCTTAATTTCTATGAACTCTTTAAGGGAACTTAAAGGAGTTGATGTTCAGTGAATTGGGTAGGGTTATCAGTTGATGAGCAGTTAAACTAGGGACAGAATCTGGAATCTGGGCAGAAGAGAGGTAGACTTAAAGAGTATATATTTGCTGACTAAAAAATGAAAGTTACTAAAAAGAAGGGTGTAGGAAGTGGATGTGGCTCAAGCATTTGGGTGCCCGCCTCCCAAATGAGAGGTCCCAGGTTCAGTTTCCGGTGCCTCCTAGAGAAGACGAGCAAGACAGTGAGCTGACGCAATGGGCTTGCACGGCAAGCTGCCGCAACAAGATGACACAACAAGGAGACACAAAGAAGAAACACAATGAGAGACACAACAAAGCAGGGAGCAGAGGTGGCTCAAGCAATTGAGCGCCTCTATCCCATATGGGAAGTCCCAGGTTTGGTTTCTGGTGCCTCCTAAGGAGAAGATGGACAGACACAGAGAGTGCACAACAAATGGATACAGTGAGCGCAAACAACGAGGGCGGGGTAAATAAATAATATAAATCTGGAAAAAGAAAAAAAAAAAAGGGTGTGTGTTTACTGAGTAATTTTATCCCAGCTCTCTGGGTGGTTCCTGTTAAACTGGACCAGATTCCTCAGCCATGTTGACATTAAACACACATGTGCAGAGATATTTTCTCTTACACATATGCATACACACACACACGTGGGGAAAGAAAGGGAAGGTGGAGGACAAGGTAGTTCCAAGGAAAGAGGTGGGAGTGTTGAGCATCTGAAAATATAGCATAAAAATAAAACCAAGCAGATGGCCATCCTAAGGAATGATGGGACACCTGAGATTCTGATTCCTCAGTGCCTAAGAGATGTCTCATTCAATTCACCTCGGGCGTAGGGGTGAGGAAGGAGGAACAGGATGGGCCCTTTGATCCTGTACCTCTTGCTTGCAAAGCTTATTATGCAGCTTATAATAAAGTCTATGTTGGCTCTGATTTCACATAGATACTGAACTCTTCTAAGAATACCTTAGCAGGAGCTAGGGAGGGAACAAATGATGCATGATGCTGTGTAGCAGATGATTAAATAATACAGGCAGACTGGGATTAAGTTTAAGGAAGAGGTAACCTAGAAATTCAAAGGCAGGAAGGATTGCCATGGGCTGGCAGGGTCATTTGGGTATTTCTGTGGAGAGAGGGGCAGATATTTGAGATTATCTCTCTAATAGGGCAATAGCTACTTTATGAATGAATGGCCAGGAGAGGATGGGGAGCAAAGATAGATTGTCAACTGTGCCAGGTACTGTGCTTTATATTCGCTCCCTTATTTAGTCCTGAGAGTAAGCCTCTGCAGGAGACATTATTAAGTCCCATTTTATGGGTGAACAAATTGGGGCTCAGAGAGTTTACCAGTCAGGGTTCAACCAGAGAAGCAGAGCCAATAAAAGAGGTGATAGATAGATGGATAGATCGATAGATATAGATGATAGATAGATAGATAGATAGATAGATAGATAGATAGATGATAGATAGATAGATAGATAGATAGATAGATAGATAGATAGATAATTACAAGTAATTGACTTATGCAAGTGTGGGGGCTGGCAATGCAAGTCTGAAGCTCTCCTTAAGGCAGACAGCCAGAAAGAAGCCCACAAGCATGAGGCAAAGCTTATCGTCCACAGGAGACACTGTCGACTCATGAAGGCCCAAACCCTCTTAAAAGGCCTTCCAACCGATTGGGCCAGGCCTGGCAAGGATAATCTCCATTTTTATTAAAGTAAAGGCAGTTCATTAGGGACTTTAATCACACCTGCAAAAGCCCTTCACGGCAGCACCAAGATTAGCTTTTGATGGAATAACTGGGAGAAGGTGTGTACACATGGTAACATAGCCACTACCTACTTCTCTTCTGTCCTCCACTTCTCAAAAGAAAATATCGGGAAGCGGATGTGGCTCAATCGATAGGGCTCCCGTTTGCCATGTGGGAGGCTCCGGGTTCGATTCCCAGGGCCTCCTAGTGAAGGCAAGCCAGCCCATGTGGTGCAGTGAGCTGACACAGCAAGACGACCCAACAGGGGGAGACAAGCAGACACAGAAAAACGCACAGCAAGTGGACATAGCAAGCACAAGCAGCAGGGGGGGATAAATAAATAAATAAAATCTTTAAAAAAAAAAAAAGAAAGAAAGAAAATATCCCTTGAAGCCTAACCAGGAATATACTGGAAAGAGAATTACAGCTAAGTAACTGGTGGTCAGGGTTCCATTACAAAGAAGAGAACCCACTCTAAATGCTTTAAGCAAAGAGATTTATTACAAAGTAATAAATGGCTCACAGAATTATTGAAGAGGCTGAAGAAAAAAAAAACGTGAGCTGAACTTTCAGGAACAATGCCAATGCCACAGAGACAGAACATAAAAAGAGCTTCTGCCCCTTTTTAAATCAAGAAGCCACTAGTCAAACTGGCCAGTTATCCATGGCTCCTGAACCAAACCACCACAGAGAAACCCAGAAGCAACATAAATACCACCCTGAACTCACTTCTGCTTTCTGCTTTGACTGCATCTCACGGATGGAATCTAAATCTCATCCTAACCTCTATTTGCAAGGGAGTCTGGGACATGTGTTTAGTTTCTCACTTCAGAATTTTTCTGTTTATGGAAGCTAGCAAAGCAGTTGCTGAACAATTCAATCCAGTTGGTCTTAATGATGCTTGGAAAAATTAGAAACATTAAAAAAAAAAAAAAAAAAAAACTTCTGGCAACAAAATAATTGTCTGCAAACAAAATCAGGCCTTCCTCTGCTCTTCTCTTTGTGACCTACTCACATCAGTCCCACATCCCAAAAATTCCTAAATAAATCCCATAATAAACTTGGGCCAGCTTCTGGGGCCAGAGGAACCATTACAGCCCATGGAGCCAGCCATTCGTGGATGAGGAAAGGTTTACACAGGAGCCTGTTGTGACCCTTTTGTAGCCATTAGGAACTTTGAAATAAAAATGTTTAAGTCTCCAAAGGGAAACAAATCAACATTCCTAGCAAATGTCCCCAGTATCAAAGTTCCAAGTAAATGATACGTAACTCTAAAATCTATAAATCTAAACAAATGGACTTTTCTGGCACAGTTTTACAACTTCTTTTTAAGGAAGAAACACAACATCAGCCTTTCTTTAAGAGAAATAAGCTTTCTTCATGGTTGTGGTTTGTTCAATAAATGCCACCCATATGTATTTCATTCTCTCTTGCTATATATATTATATATATGGCTTTCAAAATGCCTGATAAATGATGTGGCAAAACTTTTATACATATTTATTTGTGACCATTTGATTATCTGGAAGATAAAAATCTGTGTGGGTCTACATTACTGACATGGGAAAATGTTCATGATCTGTTGTATTAAAAAGCAGGTCATCAAAAAAGTAGGGACATTATAATCCTGTTTCTAACAAAACAAACGTATCTTTGTACATTTTCATTATTTTACTATATTAATACAAATAATATTTACTGTTAACTTAAATTTTTAAATTTATGAACAGTCTCTACCCAACAAGCAAATATTCTAACTGAAATTTTACATTTAATATTATTTAATAATTATATCACAATTATTATTATTATATTCATTACATTATTTCATTTTATTATTATTGTTTTGAGAGCTTTCTTTTTTGCATATTCGTATTTCTTAAATTACTCCGCCAAAAAATCTTTTTTAAAAAATATTTTATTCTTTTCCTTCCTCACTCATTTCCCTTCTTCCCCTCCTCTTCCCTCTCTGTCTCTCTTTTCCTCTCAAACTAGCGTTTTCAAAACGCCAGCTTTCTCCAGGGATTTCTCCCAACCCGCTGTGAATCATCACAGAAACAAGGTAGTCCCCTATGTACGCCCAGTAACTTTGAGGAAGATTCGAGCGGGTTCTGTGAGAAATGAAGGCAGCCCCAGCCCCTGAGAGATGCTGCGAGGCAGGGCTGGGCTCGAGTGCGCCGCGGTACAAAGGGACCGCTGCTCGGGGAGGCGAGCAGATGCCAGCAGACAGCTTTTGTGAGTCCCTTCATGTTAATTAACTTTTGTGAGAACCTTCATGTTAATTAACTTTGCTTGAGCTTTCCCTGGACTTGAAAGCTTTGGAGTGGTTTGTTTTTATAAAATGCCTTGACTCTGGGGAGAGCGGCTTCGAGGGGGGAAAAAGGAAAAACAAAAAAGAAAGAAAGGGAAAATTTTAAAGTGGGGCTTTGCTTACCAGGAAATTTCTTCCCTGCTCCGTCCCTCCCCTCCCCCACCAGGACTGCCTGAACCCTCAGAGAATTTTTAACGGCCTCTCTCTTACCCTAAAAAATAAACCAGAACCAGACCTCCATGGCTGTGGGACCCGGCTTTGCTGCACCCAGTGGAGACAGGTGTGTGAGCGTGTGTGAGCACGCGCGCGTGTGTGTATGTGTTAAAGGAAGCAAGGTATGAAGAGCTCTGGCTAAATTTAGTTCATGTTAGAGAAAAAGGAAAACGGACCTAGGTTAGGAGGGCCCATTCTATTAGTTAACAAACTTGGCCATCAATAGGGCGCCAGGACCCGGCGTTAGCCACATGATACCTGGTGATTCCAACACTTTACGTGCCCAAGAAGGATGTTACAGGGGCCAAGGAAAAGGGAAATTGCTGGAAAGTCGAAACTCTATAGTCAGCCATCTAATTATTTTGTCTATACAGCATCAAACCATTTTTCATCCCCCCCCCCCTTTTTTTTTTAAAGATTTTATTTATTTATTCATTTATCTCCCCCTTGCTGCTTGTGCTCGCTGGGTCAGCTAACCACGCCGTGGGGGCGGGCTTGCCTTCACCAGGAGGCCCCGGGAACCGAACCCGGGGCCTCCCATATGGTAAATGGGAGCCCTACTGATTGAGCCACAGCCGCTTCCCATTTCCCCCATTTTTTAATGAAAAATTTCAAACAGAAAAAGTTGAAAGCATACAACCAACAGTCAGATACACCACCTAGATTCTGACATTAACATTTTGCTATATTTGTTTTTATCACATATGTATCCACCAATCGCTCCCTCTACAAGTACATCGTCACCTTATTTATTAAGTATTTTGAAGTTGCAGACATAAGTATACTTCATCCTTAAATACTTCAGCATGCATACCATAACTAGAATTCAATATTTGTTTATGATTTTGGGCTTGTTGCTTTTTTAGGTAAAATTTACATACAATGAAATGCACAAATCTTAAGTGAACAGTTTGGTGAGTTTTAACAAATGCATACAATTTGCCTTACTTTTTTACTTTTTATTTTGAAATAATTTCAGGTTTACAGTTAAGTAGCAAAAATAATATGAAAATCTCTCATTTTGCCTTTACCCAGATTGACCACATTTTAAAAAGATGAATATTTCATAGTTTTTTAAAAGATTTTATTTATTCCCCCGTGCCTCCCCCACCCCCATTGTTTGCATTTACTGTCTGCTCTCTGTGTCTGTTCCTTGTGTGCTTGTCCTTTTTTTTTTTTTTTCTTAGGAGGCACTGGGAACAACCCAGGACCTCTCATGTGGGAGAGGCTTGAGCCACCTCCACTCCCCCTCATTGTGTCTCTTCCTTGCATCATCTTGTGTCAGCTTGCTCCATCAGCTCTCTGTCTTGCTCATCTTCTTTAGCAGGCACTGGGAACCAAACCCGGGACCTCCCATGTGGTAGGCGGGCACCCAACTGCTTGAGCCACATCTGCTTTCCAGATTCACCACTTTTAAAAACCAGTTGTGAGGAAGTTGCATGTATTATTCACCTTTGCTTTTTAATAATTCATTGTGTATTTCCTAAGAGCAAGGCCTTTTTTTTTTTTTTTTTAAGGAAATTTGACTTTGATAGAACTTTTTTCTTTCTTCAATCCCAGGACCTCCTCCATGGGAAGCAAGAGCTCAACCACTTGAGCTACATCTGCTCCCCTTTGATAGAACAATTTAACTCATGTTCCAATTTTGACAATTATGTCAATAATTTCTTTTATAGCATTTTTCCCTCTAGTAAAGGATGCAGTCCATATTGAATTATGATTTTAGCTTTACTAATTGTCTTTCTTTGTCTTGTTTAATGCTTTTTAGCCTAAATTCTACTTTCTCTTATATCACAATAACAATCCTTGAATTCTTACTGTTTCTATTAACTTTTTTTTTTTTTTTTTTAGGAGGTACTGGGGATTAAACCCAGGACCTTGTACATGGGAAGCAGGAGCTCAACCACTGAGCTGCACCCACTCCCCTCTATTAGCTTGTTAAATCTTTGTCCATTGCCTTATTTTTCCCCCTTTTTGAATCACTGTCTTTTAGCTATATCTCTTGATCAAAGCATAGAGTTAGGTTTGGCTACATGAGCCCATTTGAAAATCTTTCATAAACAGGTGAGTTAAGTCTATTCCCATTTGTAATATGACTGATATATTTGGTATCAATTGTAATATTATTTTATGTTGTAATTACAGTGGGCATTATATTGTATTTATTGTGCTTCTTTCTCCATTGAGTATGTATTATGTATTTTTAAAATTTCTTTTGCTATTTAAGAATTTTTCTAGTTATTACCTTTATGTTTATATATTTTATAGTGTCCCTAAGCCCTTTTTTCTTACTTAACCTTTTACTATCTGATTCATCAGTGGTATCTTCTGACAGTCTCCTATTACAACAAACAATGATCTCATTCTTTCCCCTGTCCCTCTCCTCTCTCCTCCCATTTTTAAGTTGTATTCTTTCTACTTTGTTGTAACAAATGATACCCATGTTCCTACCCTTGTTTCAATCCTAGTTCTACAATTAATGTTTCCTCTGTTATCACTTATTTGGCTAAAGTATATCCTCTAATATATTCTTCAGAAAGGACATATGTTCAGTATGCCCTGATTTGGATAGCTTAGATAGATATGAAATACTTGACCAGCACTTTCTTTCCTTGAATTTCATGAAAATGCTGCTTCCCTGTTGCTTTACTTTGTAAGTGACTCTTGAGAAATCTGGTACCATGCCTGATTTCCTTACCTGTAAGTAAGTGGAACTTTCTGTTACGGGGCACTGAGGATTTGTTTCCTTTGTCTTAAAGTCTAATAGTTTTACTAGTATATATCTCGGAAATAATCTTCTTAAGTCAGTTTTTCCAGTTTCATGTTAGGCTTTACCTATATGTAAATTGAAGTTTTCTTTTATCTCCAGAAAGTTTCATTACATTATAGATTTTAAATACTGGTTCTAATATTTTGTTTGCCTAGTCAATGACCATAATTATACATATGTTGGTCCTTCTTTGTCTGCCTTTCATTTCAGGCACTTTCTTTCAGACCATTTTAATTTCTTTACCACATTTTAATATTCTTGGTTGTTTTCCTATCTTTATTCAATGTCCCTTATTAAATTTTCATTGAACTCTATTCTCCATTGGAATTTTGTAATTTATTCTTCATTTCTGAGATAATTCTGCCTTTTTCTTCAATCTCTTTCTTGGGTTTGACTAATTCATGTTGCATTTCTTCCTGTTTTGTGTCCATTTCTGTTCTTCATTTTTAAAAATAGGATCTTAGGTTTTGTATGTTTGTTGTTACTCAATCTCCATCTAGTTGCTTTAGGATATTTAATTCAATTTGGAGGATTGTGTTGAGTTTTCTTCTACTTTGTAAATGGTTTTTAGGGAATAATTTTTATTAGCTCCAATGTTATCATTAGTAGTTTCTGTTTTCTTCTTACAGTTGCCTTGTATGGAGTCAGTTTGATTTTTTTTTTTTTTTTTTCCTATTTCTAAGCATTTTGTGGACAGAGTTCCTAAAGTGTACTTTCTTATGTAAGTTTATTGAAGTGCAGTTTTTTAAATGAATGATGATGTTGGTAGTTGTGGTGGTGGTGATAGTGATAAAGAAAGGAGATTGATTAGCACATAGTGATGTACTGGTAAATGTTTAATGATCAGATCTCCAGGAAAAAAAAGCCTGATTTGCCAGTTTCTGTCATGTTTATACTCCCAAGTTGTCTGATTTCAAGCTACTAATGGGATATCACTGAACACATAGCTGGGAACAGCTGTTAATTATCAGTCCTCGTAGCAGTTTGGTATTATTTATGAATTCCAAAAATAGATATTGGATTATGTTCATAAACTGGTCTGTTCCTCTGGGTGTATTAGATTGTATTAACTTCAGAGGTTTCACTTTTATTTGATTAAATTATGATTAGGGCTTTGATTGGGCCATGTCAGTAGGATGTTGAGTCCCCGGCAGAGGAGAAAGTTGGAGGAGTTTTGGATCCTGGAGCCCCGGGAGAAGAACACAGAAGAATAGAGATGGCTCCATAGACATAGCAGAGGCCCGAGGAACAGAGAGAGCCTGATAGTCTACAACTGGCCTTATGGAGAGAACAGAGCAGCTGATCCTGGAGAGGAACAAGCCCCAGGAGAGAGACAAGACTTATCCCAGCCTACAGCTGATATTGTAAGAAGCTGGGACCACGGAGCCTTTAGAGGAAGAGGGAGGCTAAACCCTTGCAGACATGGGCAGCCATCTTGCTCCAACATGTGGCAACAGACTTTGGCGAGGGAAGTAACTTACACTTTATTGCCTGGTCTGTAAGCTTCTACCCCAAATAAATACCCTTTATAAAGGCCAGCAGATTTCTGGTATTTTGAATTAGTACCCCTTTGGCTGACTAATATAGTCTTTGAAAGCCAGTATCTCTCCTGCACATCTTGTTTTTCTTTTGTTTTTGCATGATCTTTAATTTTCCCACTTACTTCCTTCATGTTCTTCACTGTAACATCTTCAAGGGAAACAACCTCTTTATCTCATTTTCCCACCACAGTAATGCTTCTTCAAGGCTGCTGCTTCCAGTGCTATTCATTTCAAGCCCCTCCAGTGTAGTTAGGGCAGTGAACCACTCAATCCCAGACCTGTGCTCAGTATTTTGACACTTGCTGTTAGACTTTCTCTTTCTGAGGCGTATGCTTCATCTGTATCTTTCACTTCCTTTTCTTATTTTTTGTGGCTATCTTGAGGCTTGCCTCCCTTGCTCTTAGCATCCACAGACTTGCAGTGGTGGTGGGACGTGGTGTGGTGAGCTGACCCGACAAGATGACGCAACAAGATGATGCAACAACAGACACAAGAGTAAAAACATAACAAGAGACACAGCAAAGCAGGGAACAAAGGTGACTTAAGCGATTAGGCTCTTCCCTCCCACGTCAGAGGTCCCAGGTTCAGTTCTCAGTGCCTGCTAAAGAAACAAAGAAGATGAACCAACACAGCAAGTACAAACAACGAGGGGGTGGAGAGAAATAAATAAACAAAATTAAATCTTTTTTAAAAATTAGGCAGAAATTCTTGGCATTGGGGGCAATCATGAAGGGAGAAGGAAAGGAACATGTCATAATAATGTTAGTAATTTACATATGCTTTTCATTTGATGTACAGTAGAGTAAGGCAAGTCCTCACTAAAAAGCTGTTCAGTGTTCCTATGGCTCTTGGTATGCACACATGCAATTAATGCTCATTTGTTATTTCATCTTATTCCAGCATGTCCTGCATTTATTCACCAGGATATCTAGCACAGATCTATGAATAAATGAAATTTATTTATTTTATTTTATTTTGAATTTTGAATTTTCAAAACTTTTTTTGAGTGCTAAAGCATTGATAAAATCAGGAACTCTGCAAAGTACATAGGCTGCAACATACAACCTATGGTATAGGGTACGACTCCATGTGACCCACGCTAATTCATTTATTCATTCAGGCAGTCAGTCAACAAATACATATTTTTAAACTTTTGGTTAGAGAAGTTGTAAGTTTATAGAAAAATCATGGAAAAGATAAAGAGTTCCCACCTTATGCTTCCTCTCCTCTGCACAGTTTTCCCCTGCACACTTTGTATTAGTGTGGTACCTATTTTATAACTGATGAAATAATATTATTCTAGTTATACTATTAACTTAGCTCATAGTTTACATTAGAGTTCACTGTATTGTACAGTCTTATGGACTTTTTATTTTTATTTTTTTTAAACAAATCTATTTTATTGGTACATATTAACAAAGCATACAATTCATTCAATGTATACAATAATAGTATTTGGTATAATCTCATAGTTGTGCATTCATCATTTCAATCATTATTAGAGTATTTTCATTATTTCAACAATAATAGTAGACAAAAAATGACACAATAAACAAGAAAATTCCTCACCTCTCCATCTCTCTGTTTCCACTTATTTATTTATTTATTTATTTATTTATTTATTTATTTATTTATTTATTTATTTATAAATATATTTTAAGAAGTGCTTAGATTACCGTAAACACTACACAGAACCCCCTGGAATCCCCATGTTGCCCACCCCCCACACCTCCCACCACGTCCCACATAAACATCTCCCACAAGTGTGGTCCACCACCCTCAATGGACTTACACATCCAGGGGCCTTGCCACCAACCCTAGACCACAGTTCACATCGTAGACCACACTCTCTCCCACACAGTTCTGAGTGGTGTGTGCTGATTTAAAATGGCCTACATCCGTTGCCACAACGGTACTCAGGACAACCTCCAATTCCCAAAGAAGCCCCTGTATTTCAACTACTCATCCCCTCCCTGCCCCAAAAGTGTCAAGTGGCCACTGGCTCAACCTCATTGTTATAATTTCTTCCATTGCTAGGATCACCATATTTGTACAACAGAATATAAGTCCACTCTAGTCCATAGTTCTTCCTCCAATCCTGAGGGGACTGGAATGGTGATGTCCACTCCACCTCCAAGTGAGAGAGGGCTTATATCCCATGGATATGGTGGGTGGGATGATCCTGCCTGCAGATGCAGGCCCTCTCCATTCCCTGGGATGGCCGTTGCCCATCGTTGTCTCCTCGCCAGGTGACTTGGATGAGTCCATTTAGCTGTAGGGTAGGAGTTGCAGCTCCACCGAGATTCCACGCACACCTGGCACATAGGTAGGCCAGAGGCTCCAGTCTCTGGAAGTATACCTAAAAAATTCTGCATCACATATAGGTTTGAATAGAAGGGACTGATGAACCCTGTGCAGGGAGGACTTATTTGAGTCCAATTCTGTCACTCTCAGGAGCATAGATTCCAAAGTAGAGCCCACTGATAAGGCATCAATCTCTGGGGCTATCCCCACTTATATAGGACCTGGGTGTCTCCAGAGCTCTCAGGAGCCCCTCTGTGTGGGGTGATAGGCACTTAGATGTTCTATGAGCTCCTATTGAGGTGTTCGTAAGAGTTACCTCTGGGATGACCTCCCGACTCTCTTTGAAGTCTCTTAGCCACTTGAACTCATTTCTCTTTACCTTTTCCCCCTTTTATTCAAGGTCTTTTTCCAGTTGTGTTGCCAGTTGGCACTTGGTATTAATCCCTCGTTGCCAGGGAGGCTCATCCCCGGGAGTCATGTCCCACGTTGGGGGGAAGGTAGTGCAATCATATGCTGAGTTTGGCTTAGAGAGAGGCCACATTTGAGCAACAAGGAGGCTCTCAGGTGGCAACCCTTAGGCACCCCACAACTGCAGGCTAAGTCTCAGTTACAAGAGCAAAGACTCACAAGAGTAGTCATCAATAAAAAGAACACATCAGTGGGTCATCCTCTTTTGACAGACACTGTCCCTGTGCTCAGAGGACTATTGCTGCTCCCTTGGAGACTATGGCTGAGCTCTCCAGGCTAGGAATTCAGATTCCCTCATTTATTGTGTGATTGTCCACCCAATCGTGACCATGCCCCATCTTTTGATCTTTAGAACGATTTTGTATATCTTCATGTATATTCGGATGAACTAATTCCCATGAATCCCCCCTCCCAGACACCCCCCACCAATAATCCCCTGCAGTACCCATTGTAACCCTTCTGTGATCCAAATTCTCCATTAACATGTAGTCCATAAAATAATCAAATACATTTACTAGGAAAAAGAAACAACTATGATAAGCTTACATGCAAGAGACAAACATAAGGAAACTCAGGGAAAAAAAAAAAAAAAAGAAGGAAAAAAAAAAAACAAATAATCAAACGAACAAAAAAAAACAAAACAAAATATAATTAGCGGATTGGGACATTTAAAAAATGGGCAAAAAAGCAAAGAAATGCCTTTAAAAATATATATATAGGGGGTCAGATGTGGTTCAACTGGTTGGGCGTCTGTCTCCCATATGGAGGGACCCAGGTTCGATCCCTGGGACCTCCCGGTAAAAAAAATATATATATATATATATATTTTTTTTTTATTCTTTTTTTTTTCCCCTTTCTCTTTTCATTTTTTGCCTTCCTTTTATCACTGTGTTATAGGATTTCCAGTGTACTTCTATTTTAGGAACATATACAATGTAAATTTTTTCCTGTTAACCACATTCAAATATATAATTCAGTTATGTTAATTACATTCACAATGTTATATTACCCTCACACCATCCATTACCAAAACTTTTCCTTCACCCCAAACAGAAACTCTGTACCCATTAAGCATTAACTCCCCATTCCCTAACCCTACCCCCCAAAAAACCTGTATTCTAGTTTCAGATTCTATGAATTTGCTTATTCTAATAATTTCATATCAATGGGATCATTCAATATTTGTCCTTTTGTGTCCAGCTCATTTCACTCAACATGATGTCTTCAAGGTTCATCTCTGTTGTCAAATGTATCAGAACTTCATTTCTTTTTGTAACTGAACAGTACTCCATTGTATGTATATAACACATTTTGTTTATCCTTAAATCTATTGATGGACACTTGGCTTGCTTCTACCTTTGGCAATTGTGAATAAAGCCACTATGACCATCAGTGTGCAAATATCTGTTCAAGTCCCTGCTTTAATTTCTTTTGAGAATATACCTAGAAATGAGATTGCTGGATCATATAAAAATTCTATACTTAACTTTCTGAGGAATTGCCAAACTGATTTCCACAGTGGCTGAACCATGTTACATTCCCATCAACAATGAATGAATGTTCCTATATCTCCACATTCTCTCCAACACTTGCTATTTTTCTTTTTTTTTTAATAGCAGCCATTCTTATGTGTGTGAAATGGTATCTCATTGTGGTTTTGATTTACATTCCCTCATGGTGTTGAGCATCTTTTCATGTGCTTTTTTGGCCGTTGTATATCTTCTTTGGGAAAATATCTACTCAATTCTTTTCCCCATTTTTTAATTGGGATGTGTGTCTTTTTGTTGTTGAATATTATGATTTCTTCATATATTTTAGATATTAAACCCTGATTGGATATGTGATTTCCAAATATTTTCTCCCATTCTGTAGGTTGTCTTTTTTTTTTTTTTTTTTTTTTAAAGATTTTATTTACCTATTCATTTATGCCCCCCCTGCTGCCTGTGCTCGCTGGGTCAGCCAACCACGCCATGCGGGCGGGCCTGCCCTCACCAGGAGGCCCCGGGAACCGAACCCGGGGTCCCCCACATGGCAAACGGGAGCCCCACTGATTGAGCCACAGCCGCTTCCACATGTAGGTTGTCTTTTAACTTTTATCATGAAGACCTTTGATGCACAAAAGTTTTCAATTTTGAAAAAGTCCCTATAATAATCTATTTTTTCTTTTGTTGCTTCTGCTTTTGGTGTAAAGTCTAAAAATCCATTCTAACACAAAGTCCTGTTCTATCTGTTTTCTTCTAGGAGTTTTGTAGTTTTTGGTTCTTATGGTAGGTCTTTGAGCCATTTAAATTTGATTTTTTTATATGGTTTGAATAGGGGGTCCAATTTCAATATTTGCTCATTAAGATCCATTTTTCCCAGCACCACTTGTGGAAGAAACTGTTCTTTCCCAATTGAGTGGACTTTGCACCCTTGTCAAAAATCAGTTGGCCATAGATCTGAGGAATTACTTATGAACTCTCAATTCAAGTCCATTCATCTATATGTCTGTCCTTGTGCCAGTACCATGCTGTTTAGGTTAATGTAGCTTTGTAATAAGTTTTGAAAATTAGGAAGGGTGATACCTCAAACTTCATTCTTCTTTTTCAAGATTGCTTTGGATATTCAGGACCCCTTACCCTTCCATATAAATTTGGTGGTTGTCTCTTCCATTACTGTAAAGAAGGCTGTTGGAATTTTGATTGGAATTGTATTGAATCTGTAAATTGCTTTAGGTAGAATTCACATTTTAATAATAGCTAGTCTTCCAATCCATGAACATACACTGTCCTTCCATTTATTTAGGTCCTCTTTGATTTCTTTTAGCCATATTTTTCAGTTTTCTGTGCATAGATCCTATACATCCTTGGTAAGTTTATTCCTAGATACATGATTCTTTAGTTGCTATTGGAAATTGATTTTTTCCCTTGATTTCCTCTTCAGATTGTTCATTACTAGTGTGTAGAAACACTACAGTATTTTTAATTTATTTTATTTTATTTTTATTTATTTTTTATTTTACCAGGAGATCCCAGGCTTCGAACCCAGGTCCCTCCATATGGGAGACAGATGCCCAACCATTTGAGCCACATCCGCCCCCACTACTGTATTTTGCAAGTTGATCTTGTATCCCATCTCTTCACTGAAATTATTTATTAGCTTTGGTATCTTTGTTGAGAATTTTTCAGGATTCTCCATGTTATCTTTGAATAGGGAAAGTTTTACTTCTTCCTTTCTTATTTGGGTGCCTTTTATTTCTTTTTCTTGCCTAATTGCTCTGGCTAGAATTTTCAGTACAGTGTTGAATAATGATGGTGATAGTGGGTGTCCCTTGTCTTGTTCCTGATGTTGGAATGCAAGTCTTCAGTCCTTATCTCTTGAATATGATGTAGCTATGTGTTTTTCATATATGCCCTTTTTCAGGTTGAGGAAGTTTCCTTCTAGTCCTAGTTTTATAAATGTTTTTGTCAAGATGTGGCATTAGATTTTTTCAAATATCTTTCCTACTTTAAGTAAGATGATAACAATGTTTTTTCCCTTCATTCTATTAATGTGGTGTATGAAATTATTTGATTCTCTTTTGTTGAACCACTCTTGCAAACCAGGGATAAATCCCACTTAAGCATGGTATATAATTCTTTTAATGTGCTCTTGGATTTGGTTAGCTAGTATTTTGTTGAGGATTTTTCAATCTATATTCATAAGGGATATTGGTCTGTAATTCTCTTAATCTGTCTTTGGTGTCAGGGTGATGCTAGCCTCATAGAATAACTTGGAAAGTGTTCCATTCTCTTCAATTTGTTGGAACAATTTGAGCAACGTTGGTGTTAATTCTTTGAATGCTGGTAAAATTCACCATTGAAGCCATTTGGTCCTGGAGGTTTTTTTTGTAAAATGATATATAAATATATATGCATATATGTGCATTTGCTTACATAAATGTTATATATATATATATATATATATATATATTTTTTTTTTTTTTAAGGTGCTTAGATTACCTATTGGTAGGTTTTTGATTACTGATTCAATCTCTTTACTTGTTATTGTTCTGTTGAGATCTATTTCTTATTTAAAAATAAATAAATAAATAAATAAATATTTCTTATTGAGTCAGTGTAAGTTGTTTGTGTGTTAGTAGGAATTTGTCCATTTCATCTAGGTTGTCTAAATCGTTAACATACAGTTGTTCATTGTATCCTCTTAAGATTCTTTTTATTTCTGTGTGATCAGTAGTAATGTCTCTCCTTTCATTTCTGTTTTTAATTATTTGCATCCTCTCTTTTTGTATTTGTCAATCTAGCTAAAATCTATTATCTTTTCAAAGAACCAAGTTTTGGGAAACGGATGTGGCTCAAAAGGATTGGCGTCCGTCTACCATATGGAGAGACCGGGGTTTGATCCCTGGTACCTCCCGGTAAAAAACCAAAAAAAACAAAAAAAAACACCAAGTTTTGATTTTGTTAATTCTCTCTATTGTTTTTTTAAAATTCTCTATGTCATTTATTTCTGCTCTAATCTTTATTTCCTTCCTTCTGCTCATTTTGGGTTTAGTTTGATGTTCTTTTTCTAGTTTTTCCAGGTCTGTGGTAAGGTTTCTGATTTGAGCTCTTTCTTCTTTTTTTTTTAACCGGGAGGTCCCGGGTATCGAACCTGGGTCCCTCCATATGGGAGACGGACGCCCAACCATTTGAGCCACATCCGTCTCCCTCTTTCTTCTTTTTTAATGTAAGCATTTAGGGATATAAATTTCCCTCTGAACACTGCCTTCGCTGTGTCCCATACTTTTTTTTTAATTAGAGAATTTTTACATTTACAGAAAAACGTGCACAATAATAGAGAGTTCCCATATACTACCCAATTATTAACACCTTGCACTAGCATGATACATTTGTTATGATTCATGAAAGAACATGTTTATAATTATACTATTAACTATAATCCAGTATCTTTTTAAAATTAAAAAAATTAAAAAACTTATTGAAAAAAAATCTATAGTCCATTATTTACAATAGGGTTCTCTGTTCCATAAGTTTTTGCTTTTTTTTTTAAGATTTATTTTTATTTACATGTTTCCCCCCCGCTGCTTGTGCTCTCTATGTCCATTTGCTTTGCGTTTTTCTGTGTCTGTTTGTCTCCTTTTGTTGCATCATCTTGCTGCGCCAGCTCACTGCGCTGCGCGGACTAGCTTGCCTTCACCAGAAGGCCCCAGGAACCAAACCCGGGGCTTCCCGTATGGTAAATGGGAGCCCAACCAATTGAGCCACAGCCGCTTCCCTTCCATACGTTTTTTTTTTTTTTTTTAAAGGTTTTATTTATTTATTTATTTATTTATTTATTTATTTATTTATCCCCCCTTGCTGCTTGTGCTCACTGTGTCCATTTGCTGTGCATTTTTCTGTGTCTGCTTGTCTCCCCTTTGTTGGTTCGTCTTGCTGCGTCAGCTTACCTTGCCGCGCGGGCTGGCTTGCCTTCACCAGGAGGCCCCGGGAATCGAACCCGGTTCCTCCCATATGGTAAACGGGAGCTCTATCGATTGAGCCACATCTGCTTCCCCATAAGTTTTTATATAGTATGCTCTCATTTTTTTTGTCTCAAGATATTTCCTGATTTCCCTTGTGATTTCTTCCTTGACCCATTGTGTTTGTTAACTTCCATATATTTTTGGATTTTCCAGTTCTCCATCTGTTATTGGTTTTCAGCTTCATTCCATTGTAGGTAGGAAGATGCTTTGTATAATTACAATCCTTTTAAATGTATTGAGACTTGTTTTGTTTCCTAACATGGTGTATCCTGAAGAATGATCCATATGCACTAGAGAAGAAAGTGTATTCTGCTGCAGTTGAGTGAAATGTTCTATATATGTCTGTTAGGGCTAATTGATTTAGAGTATCTTTCAAGTTTTCTCTTTCCTAATTGATCTTCTGTCTAGATTTTCTATCCATTATTGAAAGTGATATATTGAAGTCTCCTACTATTAATGTAGAACTGTCGATTTCTCCCTTGAAATCTGTCAATATTGCTTCATATATTTTTGAGTCGGCCAATAAGTTCATATATATTTATAATTTTTATATGCTCAAGATAATTTTTATCTTGTCAAAAATTGACACTTTTTCAGGATACAGTGACTTTCTTTGTCCCTCAGAACAGGTTTTTGACTTAAAGTCTATTTTATCTGCTATCAGTATAGCTACTCCTGCTCTCTTTTGGTTACTATTTGCGTGCTATATGTTTTTTCCATTCCTTCACTTTCAGCCTACCTTTGTCTGAATTTAAGATTAGTCTTTTGCAAAAAGCATATGGTTGTATCCTGCTTTTTAATCCATACTGTCATTCTCTGCCTTTTGACTAGAGAGTTTATTTACAGTTGAAGTAACAACTGATAGTGCAAGACTTTCTTCTGCTATTTTGCTCTTTGGGTTTGTCAGTCTTATACCTTTTTTGTCCCTCAATTCTTTTGTTAATGCTTACTTTCAAATTTATTTGCTTTTTTTGTATTGTACTATATTGAGCCCCTTCCCAGTTGATTCTGTATATATTTTTCATATATTTTCTTTGTGGTTACACTAGGGCTCAAGTTTAACACCCTAAATCTATAAGAATCATGCTTGACTAGATACCAAATTAACATCAATGGCATACACATATGCAATTCTTATATTCATCCATCTCCCCACCTTTTTGTTGTTACAAATTATCTTATCTTCATACATTTTATGTTCAAAACCATAGATTTATCATTACTTTTTTTTTTTTTTTTTTTTTTTAAAGATTTTATTTATTTATTCATTTATCCCCCCCTTGCTGCTTGTGCTCGCTGGGTCAGCTAACCACGCCGTGCGGGCGGGCCTGCCTTCACCAGGAGGCCCCGGGAACCGAACCCGGGGCCCCCCACATGGTAAACGGGAGCCCCACCGATTGAGCCACAGCCGCTTCCCCCTCATTACTTTTTATATATCAACATTTTAGTGCCTATAAGAAGTGAAAAGTGGAGCTATATACCAAAACATTCAATAGTACTGGCATTTAAATTAACCACATGGCTATCTTTATTTCTTTATGCTGCTTTGATACACTGCCTAATTTCCTTTCTTTTCAGTCTGAAGAACTGCCTTTAGGGAGAACAGGTCTTGTGGTGACACACTCTCTTGCTGTTTTTTATCTGGGAATGTCTTAAAATTTCCCTCATTTTATTAGACGGTCTCACTGGGTATAAAATCTTGGTTGGTGATTTTTTTTTTTCTTTCAACTCTTTAAATATTTCATCCCTCTGCCTTCTTGCCTCCATGGTTTCTGATGAGAAATTGGCACTTAATCTTTTTGAGACTCACTTATATATAACATGTTGGTTTTCTCTTTCAGCTTCCAGAACTCCTTCTTTATCCTTGGCATTTGACAGTTTGAAAACTATGTGTCTGGGAGTGGTTCTCTGAGCTTTAGTTTGTATCCAGCTAGCGATATGAATGCCAGGCGCTAACAAAAACAAAGCAATGCAAAAAATACCTTTCACACTTTTTGCAAATTGGCTCTGCATTGGTTGGTGTTCTCTTTCAGAGTTTAGCCCTCATACGATCTATCTGAGGTGAATGTGAAGTACTGGGTCTTCTCTGTCTTTTCTTAGCCTGCATCTTGTCCTGGGCTTGTGCTTGCTCACAGTCTTAGGAATTCTCCCAATAACAGGAAATCTAGTGCCCCCTCTACTCACTATGAAATAGAATTTCTTCCCTTCCCAGGTGCTTTCTTGTATGACTTACAGCAGGTAATCCTTTGCCCCAGGCCACTTTGACTTAATTGCTCTTATACCGCTTTAGCTCTCTGAAAGCTACTTTTGTCTGCAGGGTGCATTCTGGGAGGGTGAGCCAGAGAAGTGTTCCCTGGTTCAGTCTTGCTACCTGATAGATTAGCACCTGTATACAGGCCCCACAGTATGCACATAGGGATTATTCTGCTCACTCTGCAACAGGGCCAGGGACTCAAAGTAGAAGCATAAGCTGCTTCTATATGTGCCAGGGAGACGGAGAGGGGCCAGTAAGGGCACCATAAGTTTGTACTACTTTTTAAAACTATGTTTTCTTGAGTTTTTACCATCTGCTTACTGCAACCCTTTAACTGTTTTCCAGAGATCTGAGGAAGATGGCTATATCAGATTTTGCTAGGTTTTAAAATATTTTATGTGGAAAGAGCCCCTGGAGCATTTTAAGCTGCCATCTTGGTTGACTGGAACTCAATAAGCATATTTTGAGCACAAATTCCAGGGACTGTTCTAAGAAGTGTGGAAAGAGAAAAATGAATCTGACACAGACCCTGCCCTGAGGTAGCTGACGAGGTAGCTGACGTCTCTGTTCCTTGCTGCCTTGCTGCCTCCAATTTCCCTTTTAATTCTAGATAGCCACTGTGTCTATAAAACACCCAAGCAATCAAATGCAAAGTTGAAAATCTAGCTTATTGTCCCTGTCTTTAGATTTTTTATTTTAGCATTGAAACAACTCACCATTTTTATATATCTCTGTCATTTCCAAATTTGACTTCATTTCTCACTTTTCAATTCTGTACTTTAATGCATCATATAGGCACAACCACTGGTTTATGAACCTGGAGGAAAATTCAGTTTCCTAACCAAGTTGGAAAGGAACCTCTCCCATAGAGTACATAAATATTGATAGCATTTTGAATTTCATTTTAAAGAAGTTGTCCTAAACTTTAGCATGTTGTTTTGATGAAAAGAGAGAAATATGCCTTCAGAATGATTACAATATTTTTAAAGAATTTAGTCTAAAATTACTTTTTGGTATTGGAAAGAAAAATAGACTCCAAACCAACTACACCTAGGGAAATTTGGTTTGGTATCTTGGCATTTAAGATGGAAATTCTGCAACTGAAAGAAGATAGCACAAACCTGATGACCACCCAAGGGATTTCTAAACATACGTATTTGTGTAAATACATTCTTTGGATTGTCAACAATTTAGTTTTCTTTGCAAAGATACTCTTTTACATCATATAGACCTCTCATTGGAAAGGAGCCTGCTTTGAAGCAATCCATCATGCTTGGCTCCTTAGATCTTATAATTTTTCTTTGCTCATATACATTTATCAACATACTCCCTTAATTATACATGGCACTGTAGACCCTTATTATGTGGCTCCAGCTTCCTTAGCTGACTGGGTTAGGGAGACCCTGTTTGATTTCCTTGCTTCATTGAAGTAGACAAATACTTCACTACCCCCTCATCTTAAGTGTACAGCTATAAAAGCTGCCTTGCTTGGATTGTAAAAAGCAAGGTGATTAAAGCTAGAAAAGATCAACTAGCCATTCAGCTTATAGATGATTTTTATTATATTTTTTTATACTTTACCAAAATTTCCAACTTTTTTCAGTTTATGTGTGTTACAGTTTTCAGAACCATATGATCAAAATTTGTTTTAAACACACGTGCACAGGGAAGCGGCTGTGGCTCAATCAGTAGGGCTCCCATTTACCATATGGGAGGCCCCGGGTTCGATTCCCGGGGCCTCCTGGTGAAGGCAAGCCCGCCTGCACGGCGTGGTTAGCTGACCCAGCGAGCACAAGCAGCAAGGGGGGGATAAATGAATAAATAAATAAAATCTTTAAAAAAATAAAATAAAATAAAATAAAATAAACACACGTGCACACACACACAATTAAAAACTGAAAGGATATATACCCAAATGATATGGTTATGAGGATTGGAGTGATTTTTATTTATTTTCCAAGTATTATTTTTCTAATAAGAACTATTTATACAAAAAAACAACAACCCATGAACTACCCAGTAAGACGGTCTTTGGTGGAAGTTAATAAGCAATATAAAGCAGTCTTTTAAACTCTGATCTCTTAGCATCTGAATTCCCATTGTTCTCACACTCTACTTCAGGTAACTCTTTTTTTTTTAAAAGATTTTTATTTATTTATTCATTTATCCCCCCCTTGCTGCTTGTGCTCGCTGGGTCAGCTAACCACGCCATGCGGGCGGGCTTGCCTTCACCAGGAGGCCCCGGGAACCGAACCCGGGGCCTCCCATATGGTAAACGGGAGCCCTACTGATTGAGCCACAGCCGCTTCCCCAGGTAACTCTTTGATACATGTAGAAATTTAATTTAAGACCTTTGCAGGAGAAAGGAGGGCTCCAGGAGGGAGGATGATGGAACAGATGATAACTTCATGAGGAGGCATGAGGACTTTGCTCGTAGACAGTTGTACTTAGAGGTTATTGGAGAGTGTGGAAAGACTTTCCTTAAGCAAAAGGAAAAGGGAGGAATGCTTCCACTGGGCACACAATCACTGAATTGGAAGCTGCTACTTCCATTTAAACATTTGGGCCTCCTTATGCTCCTAAAAACTCTGGCAAAAGTTTGATGAAAGTGTTGGCCAATTTGATTTGTCTGAATTTCCAGGGGAGTATAGGTGTATAGGTGTAATCCAGAAGACCTCTTTTCTAGTTTTATCATCATCTGTGGTAAAAAATAAAATAAAATAAATAAATTAGTGGGACACCCTAGCAGCTTTGTGCAACCTAAGAATATAGGTTTGGGTCACCACACTGGATAAATTACCCTGGACAGGAAACCCTGAAGTAAAGGGGAACATAGAATGGGCAACTGAGGGAGGATCGTAAATATCAGTTAGAATCTTATAACCAGTTATAGACATGAGGATTGTAGCATCAATCTCCTCTTTTAGTCTTGGCTGGTAGCCCTTTAGCCAATATAAATATAAAAAGCTTTATGGTTTTCCATATATTTGATTCCAATCTACACCACTGCAAAAGCAACAGCCAGGGGGGCAAAGGTAAGGAAAATAACATGAACAATATTTTACAATGCTAGGCTAGGCTGAGAATAACAGTTATATAGACATAATGCCACAAACACAAAATGTTCATCAATCCTAAAACTTGAAATATAATCACATAAGGAGACAGAGGACAGAAAGCTGAGAGGATGGCTCCTCTACAAGAATGTGAAGTCAGTAGATAAAATGGATGAATCAAAAGTGATCAGGATACACAGGTTACTGAGAACTGTTGACATTCAAGTGCTAGGAAAAAGCAACTTAGAAAGTTGAAAGCAGTTGCCTCTGGGAAAGGGATGGAGAATGAAGGGAGGTGGAGCACTGTGCCTTGGCACAAACTTTAATATGATGCACTGCATTGATGAAGTAAAAATTACCTTAAAATTGTTGTGGACTTTAAATTCTAGCTACCAGGCAACAATAATAAGTTTTTCCAACAATGGAGTCCAATGTTCTAGTGATATTTCTAGGGAAAAAATAAATAAAAACCTGAAATAATTTCACTAAGGTAGTTTATTCATTAAAGAGGCCCTAAAAGGTGATGGCTGAGAGAGGGCTCAGGAAACAGCACACACAATGCACACCACAATTTGTCATTAAATATTTATTTTTTTTACTTGTTTTCAGTGGTTCCGATTGAAATAAGTGAACAAACAAACATTGAAAACAGCTCAGAAGCAAGGGAGGAATATGAGCATTTACCTCCCTCCTATATATGAAGAAGGAGCAAACTCTGTCTTAGTTTGCCAGGGCCTCTATACCACAGACTGTTTGGCTTAAAACGCAGAAATTTATTGTCTAAATGTTTTGGAGGTTAGGAGTCCAACCTCAAGGTATTGGCAGGATCATGCTTTCTCTGAAGTCTGAAGCATTCTGGTGGTGGCTTCCCTGCAATTCCTAACTCAGTCTCTGCCTCTATCATATGGCCATCTCTTTGCTCCTGTCTCCTATGGTTTCCACATTTCCCCTGCTTACAAGGACTTGTCATATTGCATTAAGACCCCCTGATTCCATTTGGCCCCCCCTTAATGAATGACATCTTCAAGGCTCCTCTTTACAAGTGGGTTCACACCCACAGGCCCACGGGTGAGGACCTGAACATGTCTTTGTAGGGTGCATGAGTCAATCCATAACACTCTCTTTAAGCAATTTGTAGACTGGTAGACTCTTTTATCCCTGGAGTCCTAATTATCATCCAGATAATTAAAAACAGTATTTACTCAATTCTAAGATCATACATTAGAATTTCAGAAATATTTGAAAAACCATGCATCTCTCAACTGAGGAGTACTTTTTTTTTCTTCCTTTTTTTTTGAGGTACTGGGGGCCGGGGATTGAACCTGGAACCTCGTATGTGGGAAGCCGGCGCTCAACCACTGAGCCACATCCATGCCCCTAAATTGATTTTATTTATTTATTTTATTTATTTATTTTTTTAAAATTTTACCGGGAGGTCCCGGGGATCGAACCCAGGTCCCTCCATATGGCAGACGGACACCCAACCATTTGAGCCACATCCGCCCCCCCCCAAATTGATTTTTTTGTTTGTTTTTGTTTTTTTTAGGCACTAGGAAGCAAACCCGGGACCTCCCATGTGGGAAGCAGGCGCTCAACTGCTTGAGCCACATCTGGTCCCCCAAGGAGTACTTAAAAATACCTTGTTCTTTGGTCTTGTTCCACACCTCTCAGGGTCTCTTGACCTATTGGTTTATGTATTTTTGTAAGGGTGTACAGTGGTACATAAGCACTACCCCGATTTTCCTGCTCCACTGTGGCCTTTGTTCCCTCAGCTGTTTGGAATGTTGCCTGCCAACAGCCCTCAGCTGAGTCCTTCTCTGTCATTTGTCTTTGGCTCAAAAGAGCCACCTTTCCTGAGTTCGTATCCTCTTCCCTGGAACAACTCTCATCCAGTGAGTGATCTAGCAGTGGTAGAGAATTGGGTTCTTTGATGGGCCATTCTAGCTCCACAGCTCCCCAGGGCTTTGGCTGAGCCTTTCTTGAGACTGCCTTGCAGCTCAATCTCTCCCTTTTCCCAGTCCTACTTTCTTCCCTTCCCCTCTACAGAGGCCAAACCCTAGAGCGCTCCCCAATAAAACTCCCGAATACAAATTTCCTTCTCGGAGCCCAACCAGGGACACAGTCTAATTTGAGCCTTTGGCCTCTCCCATCGGGCAGAAGGTGTGACCATTCCTGTCATTTCAGGTTTCTAGGTCTGACAGAATCATCTAGTCTCAGTGCAGAAATGGAACCATCATCCCGCCTGGAGCCCTGACTCAATGGCTGAGGCACCAGGCTGGTGCTTTACTGAGCCAAAGCCCATCCTGAGGCTCCCAAAGATGAGATTCCAGCAGACCCAGGCCAGCATCCTGCTTTACCACCAATGTGACGATGTGACGTGTGACTTTGCAAATCACTGTGTCCCCAAGCCTCCCCGTCCTAATCCATAAGATGAGAAGAACCCGCAGTGAGAGGAGTGAACGAGAGAACCGCTGAAAAGCATTAGCACAGACCTGGCACACTGTAGAACCCCAGGAACATCACTGTCATTCCTTTCTCCTGCACCCCACTCCAGGTTGTACAACATCCCTGTTATCTGTCTGGAATTGCCTTAACTTCCTCCATAAAAATCAGGGAAGATTAGCTCAGCCACCAATTCCACTGCCTTGGGCTCTACCGAGACTCTGATTTGACTCCACCTAGGACCTGCAGTGAGAGGCAGGTTCCCCAGGAGCCCTGACAAGCCTTTGGAGGTGCAGCAGGCCATGTTAGAGGTGCCAGCCTGGGGTCTCACCCCAGCCCCAGCCAAGGGGTCCGCTTCATTTAATTGAACCAGGCGGCACCCAGGGGAAGCTCATGCCGCCTCCAGTTCCCTTGGGAACTCCAGGGGGGTGTCAGGATGTATTCCCTTTCTGCTCTCTTGCAACACAGGGCTGGCAGTTACATTCAGCTGGGAACATGGAGACTTTTTCCCTCTGAGCAGAGAGAGAATCCCTTCCCCTCCCCACTCCCCTCGACCCAGTTCTCTGGGCAACCGGGTTAGCTGTTTGGGCCTTTCTTTCTGCACACAATTGATGTGAAGGACCCGAATCGGGTCCATTCAAACGCCACACTAAACGCTGTTTTTGTCACTGCACTCAGCTTCTAGAAACATGATCTTAACCAACAGAGGCAAAATTAAACTGGCCCATGCCCTCCTACTGATAAGGTTTGGGCTTCATCCCCTGGCATCGCTTTTCTGTTACTTTTAGATTTAACATTTCAGATTCTTTTTAACAGGGGTTCCTATGGACGCTGAGTTCTAGCTACTTTTTTTCTTTCTTTCCTAATGTGAAAGCTTCGATTCTTCCATCTATCCATCAACGAATAGCATTGAATGAGGGCACTCAGTGACCCAAGATGCCACTGAAGACAAAACACGCCATACATATTTTCTGGTCTCCCTGGAAAATTAGTGCAAACACTTTCATCACTGGAGAGAAGGAAAATATGCACAGAGAGGTGAAGATTTGCTTTGGGTTTTTCATTTGTTTGTTTGTTTCCCTCTAACAGGAGATTTACCCCCTCCTTCAAACAGTGAAATGTATTGTTCTGATTTGTCTGCAAATTAACCAGTTAGAATTCCTGTGCTTTCTAGAAGCAAAAGCTCTTCTTTCTCTGCACTGTATATTAATAAATATCCCAGTATATCACAGTTTCCAATCCGTTCCATTTTTGCCCTGCCTAGTTAAAAGTAGCACTTAATATATTTTGATTCAACTTCTTATCTTGTCTGTCTCCTTTTGGACTCTATTTTAAAAGAGCCTCTTTTCTTTATGAATGATCTGTTTTTAATTCCATGCTAAGTGGGCTGGATTTCTCAGCCCTTTATCTCTCCTGTTAAATTTTCACTTTTATGGAGAGAGACAATCTATTTCAGGGGAAGTAAAACAGGGATGAGAGCCAGCAGACCTCACGCCTGTGCTCTGTGAAGTCTGTCCCTCTGTGAAGTGGAAAGGACAATTAATCTCCCCGTACACAGAAGTGGTGCCTGAATGCTTTAAGCTGAAAATGTTTGTGTACAGGGTGGTCTATTTAAAACAGTTCCCATATGATGCAATACAGCTTTCAAAGGAGACTTTCTCAGATGAGTCACCCATTTAGCAATAATAATAATTAGCATTTGGGACTCTTGCTTAGAACCCCGGCAGAAGGATATTTTATTGATTTCTTAAGAGTTTCCACCCTCTCTGGCTGGGGCCTCAATCCAGGCAATCTATTAATGATTGACATCAAATTGAACAGGATTCTGTTGTGTGTCAGCCCATATTGGGAGCATCTTCTCAGTTATAGGTGATGAATTTTTTAAAAATAGACATTAGAAGGTCTGTAATAAAGAGAACTTTATGATCCCTTCTACCTCCTGCCGTGAAGAACAGACCCTGGGCCGGGCACTAAAATTACCCCGTGACCACTCCCCCACCAACACACAAGCCACCTCCCTCCTTCTCCTTCCCTCCCCCTCTCTTCCCAGGCACAAAGGCAACAAGCAGGTGCACTGGGGTGGGGGGGGGAGCCCTGCAGACCCTTAACTCTGCAAGGCTCTAAACTCCACCTTACCTCACCTGTAGCTGGCCCTTTGGTTCTCTGAGCAGGAGACTTAACTGTGAACAAATCAGAACAATAAAACTAGCATTTGCACCATTAAAAAAAAAAAAAAAAGAAAAAAAGTATCCAAGAAGGACAACCTGAATAATGAAGAATCTGAAAGTTATGCAAAATAATCATACTTAGATTAGTTAAGAGAACAGGATTCCTAGTTGGACAGACTTGGGGGCAGTCTCAGCTCTAAAATTTGCCAGCTGTGGCCTTAGGCCAGCTATTTAGCCTTGCCTCAGTATCCTGAGGACAATAATAATAATACCCATACCGTGGAGTTATTCTGAGGACTAAATAAGATAACCCATGTACAGCTTGTGACACTGTGCCTGGCAGGTAGCCTGTGATCAGTAAATGCTCGATATTAATACTGACAACAAAAAGGGTAATTATGATAGCACCTGATACTTATGTAGTTTATCATTTATAAACTGCCTTTATATAACCTTGTGTTTTCTAATACTCACAGTCCACGTGAGTTAGACATTATTATTCTCATTTTCAGAAGAATAGAATTTGGGGGTCATCTGCACAGAGGGGCCTGCCTTTGGTGCTCAGCTGGTAGAAAAGCAATCATCTATCCTATACCATACACAGCCCAGAGGGGCATTCTGGAACCCAGGTTGCTGGCTGGTGAAGCCCCCTACTCCTGCTTGCTTGGGGTTTAGGGTGGGGGAAGGCAAGGGCAGCCTCAGTGGGAGGGTCCCTGACTGAGGAGTCCACAATCTGTGCAATCACAAAGCCTCTAGTCAGCCAGGCCCTTTGTGAACAGCTGTATCTGTAAGCCATAATAAGATTACTGGGGACTATTGTCATGCTAATTGTCTTGAGAAAGGAGACAGATCTCAAGCTAACCGCAGCAGAGCCTTGAGCAAGTGAATTTAACTTCTCTGCCCCTTAGTTTCCTCATCAGAGAAACAGAGATCCTTACTGTTATGAGCAAACCTATGGAAGCCCTTTGAGAAAACAAGAAAGGTGCCCACAACAGCATTGCTAGAGTCATTTCCAAGCAGATGATAGTAGTATTTAAACATCAAAATCTCTCTTAAGTCAAGGCTACATGAGACGTAACAGACTGGTGTAAAACTCACTGAGCAGATAATCATAATCTGAAATGCGTAAATGGAGTCTCCGTGTCCCACCCCTCTCCCGGGCAGCCTGGCGCTTCCAGCACGGCGGCCTGGCCCCCAAGTCCTGCCTCACTCATCCACCAGGGCCCTGGCAGGCACACCTCCCCTTGCTCCTTCTTCCCTTTGGGGAAATCTCTAGACTTCTCTGGTGTGTTGGCCTCTCACCCACCTCAGCCGTCCTCACATCTGCTTTGCTTTGCGCATGCTTATCACTTCTGGTCACTCCTCCGGCTCAAGTCCTGGTCTCTAGAAAGTCTCTAAAGGGATTTCAAATCACCCTCTCCATCTTCACCTCAGATGGCCTTGCAGGATCACAGTGTCTCTGGAGTTGAGGTTTGAGCCTTAAATGAGGTCTAGTCAGAGAGGAAAGAGCAGTAGAGTGTGTGGGTGTGGGTGTGAGAGAGAGAGATGGAAATAGCACAATGACAAGAACTACTGGATGTGGGAAATCAAGTTTCAGATGGTCCTTATATCAGTTCAAATGTACCAACCCCTTTCCAGGTTGGGTAAGATTATATCAACACACTGCTATAGAATCAAGCATATAGCAAGGCAATACCCAAAATAAAAATGAACCTCTTCAGTTATCAGACCAATTAACTTTTTAAAATTTTGAAATGATTTCAAACTTACAGGACAGTTGCAAAAATAATACAAACCTCAATCAGAGAACTCCAGCATATTCCCCCCACCCCACCCCACCCTATACCCAGATCCATCACTTTTAACATTTTGCCATTTTTGCATTATCATTCTCTCTTTCTTTTCTCTATCTATTCATCTACCTATCTATTTTCTGAACATTTGAGAGCAGATTGCACTCATCATTTTCCTTAACCACATCTTCCATGTACATTTCCTAAAAACAAGGATATTTACTTACATAATCACCTTATGTGCCATTATCAAGTTCAAGAAATATATTGATATAAAGCCTACATTCTATATTCCAATTTTTTCTTAAGTCCTTTTGAGCCTTTTCTCCTCCTTTCTTAGATCCCATTCAGTATCATGTATTGTATTGAATTGTCATTATCTCTTTAGTTTTTCTTTTTTTTTTTTTTTAATTGTGGAAGCATATATAAAACATAAATCTTCCCTCCCACACCCTTCCAAGTATACCATTCAGTGAGATTAATCACTTTCACATTGTCGCAGTACCCTCACCACCATCCATTACTAGAACTTTCCCTTCACTCCAAACAGAAACCCTACACTCTTTGCTTTACCAGTGCATTGCTCCTGCCCCCCACCCCTAGTAACTTGTACTCTACCTTCTGTCTCTATGAATTTGCATATTTTGATATTTTCTTTGTGGTTAATATGGTTCTTAAATTTAGCATCCTAAATCTATAATAATCTCTTTTGCTTTGATACCAACTTAACAATGTCAATAGCTTACATAAACTATCTTGCTATAACCCTCTGTCACCCCCACCATTATGTAGCTCTTGTTACAAATTACATATTTATATATTATGAGTCTACGACCATTGATTTATCATTACATTTTATGCATTTGCCTTTTAAATCCTGTAGGAAATAAAAAGTAGAAAAAAATAAAGTTACAAATCAAAAGTACAGTAGTACTGGTATTTATATTTAACCTATGTTATTATCTTTACTGGAGATCTTTATTTCTTCATGTAGCTTCAAGAAATTGCCTAGTGTCCTTTCCTTTCAACCTGCAAAACTCCCTTTAGCAATTTTTGTAGGGCTGGTCTAGTAGTGACAAAGTCCCTCAGCTTTTATTTATCTGTGAATGTCTTAATTTCTCATTTTTGATGGACAGTTTTGCCAGATACTGAACTCTTGGTTGGCAATTTTTTTTCATTCAGCACTTTACATATGTCTTCCCACTGCCTTCTTCCTCCTGGTTTCTGATGAGAAATTGGTTCATCTCACTGAGGCTCCTTTGTATATCACACATTGCTTCTTTCTTGTGGCTTTCAAATTGTCTTTTATCTTTGGAATTTGACAGTTTGTTAATAACATGGCACAGGGTGGGTTCTATTTAGATATATCCTGTTTGGAGTTCATTGAACATCTTGGATGTGTAGATTCATGTCTTTTGTTAATTTGGGAAGTTTTCAGTCACTATATCTTTGAATCATCTCTCTGGCTTTTTCCCTCTTTCTTCTTCTGGGATTCCCACAATGTGTATATTGGTATGCTTGATGGTTTCCCACAGGTTCTTGGGCTCTGTTCATTTTCTTTGTTCTTTCTTCTTTCTGCTTCTCAGACTGGATGATTTCAACTATCTTATCTTGAAGTTTACTGATTCTTTTCTGCCAGTTCCAATATGCATTGAACCCTTCTAGGGAATTTTAAATTTCTGTTACTGTGGTCTTCATTTATATTTGGCTCCTCGTTGGTGGTTTCTAATGCTTTAATCTTCTCCTTTACATGGGCCATCACTGCCTGTTTCTTTGTAGGTTTTGTAATCTTTTTTTTGAAACCTGGACATTTTAGTATTTTAATGTGTTATCATTGGAATTTAGACTCTGAGGTATCTGTTTCTTAAGCCTTCATCCAGCTAGTGTG
This sequence comes from Tolypeutes matacus, assembly GCA_026826555.1. NCBI lineage: Eukaryota > Metazoa > Chordata > Mammalia > Cingulata > Chlamyphoridae > Tolypeutes > Tolypeutes matacus. The sequence goes on along the minus strand of JAKSZT010005416.1, from coordinate 2,213,874 downwards.
AAGACAGAGCTTTCCTTGAATGCAAGGAGCTAACAACAATAACAACAAATATATATATATTAGAGAGAGAGAGAGAGAGAGAAGGAGGATAAAAAGAAAACACCTTTCCCAGTCTTTGCAGGTGGTCTATGTGAGTGCTTTCTTTCAGGGCTTACCAATACAGTGAGCTTAGAGAACAGCTCCAGGCCAAAGCATAGGGACCCCCCTGGCCCTTTCTGCACATGTGTCTTATCTTGGGCATGCATGTGTGGCCCTGGGAATTCCCCTGTTTACATGGCTAGGAATGTCTCCTGAAGAAACAGTTTCCTCACAGTCCTGGGCACTGCACTGTAGGCCCTACAGCCAGCAATCCCTTGCCCACAGAAGTATGTCTGGACTGTGCTTCCACAGGGTTCGGTAGGAGAGCTCTGTGAGCTACTTTCTACATGTAGAGCAAGTTCTGGGACAGCAAATCCCTCAGGCCCCCACCAGACAGGCTGGACCAGACCTACATGTTTCCAATATGTACAAGAGTATGATGTGGCCTCCAGAACTGGGACCAGGGATCTACACTGGGAGCATGGCCGAGCTAGTGAGAGGATGGGGGAGGAACCAGCCAGGACACCATGAAATTCTAAGGCTTATAAGTGGCCTTTATCTTGATTCGGCACTTGCCTTGTTACTGCAATCCCTAACTGTTTTCTGGAACTTTCAGAAAGATGTTTCTGCCCTTTCTTCCTGGTCATTCAAAGCTTCTGTCGGGGAAGGTAACCTGAAATGTCTAACTCCACCACCTTGGTTGGCAGGGCCAGACCCATATTTTTTGTAAAGGGAAAAATAAGTACTATACTTATGTGTGCACATTTGTGTGTATGTATGTATCCCTTAAGGTTCTCTCTACATAGTGGATTATATATATATATATATTTTTTTTTTTTTTTTTCTGTTTTTCTTTGTCAATTGCATATTCTAATTTTTTTTACGTTGAACTTGTATTACCTGAATAATGAAGTATTAATAAAAGTTTATAACAGCCTGGGACTGTTGTAACTGGTTCATAGCAACCAGCATTAGAAATGTCCCCAATTTCCAAAAGATGGTGATTTAGAACATGTTTTATTTTATTTTTTTTTACCGGGAGGTCCCAGGGATCAAACCCGGGTCCCTCCATATGGGAGATGGATGCCCAACCATTTGAGCCACATCCATCCCCCCAATTTAGAAGAACCTGCTAGCTATCCTTCCAATATTCAATTTCTCCTTCTTCCTTATCATTATTCTGTAATTTTGTTTGGGGCCACAGTAGGCCCAGAAATTATTCACCTTCCTTTGCAGCCATGGGTGGCCCCATGACCTAGGTTTTTGTTTGTTTTTGAGAGGTGCCAGGGATTGAACCCAGGACTTTATGCATGTGAAGCAGGTGCTCAACCACTGAGCCACCTCCGCTCCCCAATAAGAGTTGGTCTTTTTGTTTGTTTTGTTTTTAGGAAGCACCCGGGATCGAACCTGGGACCTCGTGCATGGAAGCAGGTGCTCAGCCACTTGAGCTACATCTGCTCCCATGACCTGGTTTTTTCTTTTTTTTTTTTTATTATGGGTAAAAATCAAAATTCTCACAATACATACAAACATTTGCAAAATGATATATAAATATATATGCATATATGTGTATTTGCTTACAAAAATGTTGTTTATATATATATACATATATTTTAAGAGGTGCTTAGATTACCCAAAATATTACACAGAACCTGGCTTTTACAATCTCGAGTTCTGTATTAATGTTTTCTTAGTGCTCTTAGTAGAAAACATTAATACAGAACTCGAGATTGTAAAAGCCAGGTGGGCAAACACCTGGAAATAGTATATGGGCAGGATCCTTAAAAAGGTACAATCCTCTTTGCCCTCCTCATGAAAATATGGGATTATGGTTAGACTCCAAATGTGGAGCTCTTTTCAATTCAATTGACAAAGCAATGGATGTGGACCAAGGGAAAGGAAGCAGGTGAGAGTGTGAGTCTTTTCCTCTCCCTCTCCTCAATTAGGTAATTCTGAATGTCACAAAGATCCTTTGTTTAAGAAGGGTGGGTGTTCCAAGAAATTCCCAGAATTTTTAAAATGGCTCCTATTTCCCTGGAGAAGAAGCTTGTAATGATCTGCTTGGCTCCCTGGCTCACTGCCTTCATAGTCCTCTACTGGAGTCACTTAACCCCCAATTTGTAGGCCCAGCCCTCCCCCTAACCCTAAGGCCAACTCTGTCACCAGGCAGAGGGAAGATAAGTCAATCCAGTCTCTCCCCAGTGTGTTGCCTGGTCATTCTGCTCATCTACAAAAAACAAGGACTTCTGCTAACCTGTGTTAGAGATGGACATTTACTCCTAGGTGGAAATAAACAGCAAGATATATTTGTTTTTTGAAGTCTTTATAAATATAAAACAAAGTTGAAATATTAAAAAATAAAGCCATCAAAAACCATTGCCCAAATAGCAGCACTCTAGGTGATAAAGGGAGTAAATGCACAGAGACCTTCTTTTTCCATTTGGTCACAGGAGGCTTAGGGGATCCTTTTGGATTTATTCTAATTTTCCAGGATATAACCCATGTAGAGGGAGAAAAAAAAATACATTAAGCAAAATTCCCGTGAAGCCTCTGCTATACAACCCTTAAAATACAGACTCTTCCTTTAAAAACTCCTGCATTTCCATACTATCCGCTTTCTGTTCAGAAGGGTCTGAACTGTGCTATTTCTTTTTTTTTTTTAATTTAAGGAAAGTAATTTGATGAAACTTAACAGCCCTAATGAATTAAGCTGATGAAAATGCAAAAGGCTTTAATAATAGCAAACCTATTGAAATGAAAGAGCCTATACATTGTTATACTGACAGACTTACTAGCCGAGCAAACCAGATGTAGGTTGCCAGGGGAAGTTCAGCTTGTAAATTGTAAGAAAAGAGCATACTGCCGGGCTCTGCTGTGCACTGTTATTTCTTCATTAAAATGCACTGTCAATCAGGTTGAAAAGAAATGTCTAATTAACACCATAGGGCACCAAAAAATTTAGCACCAGAAACTCAGCTGCTATCCCTTTTTACAACTGTATCTCTCTAAGCAACTCCATTCCTTGTCTTTCAACCCTTCCCCCACTCGGGAGTCCCTCCCCTCCCCCATATTCTACTTGCTTATGATCAAAAGCATCAGAGAAACTGCAAAATGCACTGCATTACGCAATCCGCTCTTTATAGCTGTGAACCAGCTAGTACGAAAATTTCCAGCAGCCTCCCCTTCTTTTCATACCCTGTGTCCAGCGAGGACCTAAACAAAACAGAACATAACAAAAACCAACAGGTTCCATCTTGAGATTTCCCCTTTCAAGGTGTGCGAGAATTAAAAGACTTCTAGCCTGGGAGAGTCTAGTTAGTCCTGGCTTCACCCCCAACCAACTTGTATGACTTCGGGGACGTTCCTTCATGCCACCGAGCCTCTGCGTCATCCACTCATAAAACAGGGGTAATGAGTTCTTGCTAGCCTACTTTAAGGATTGCTTTAAGGCTCAAATGAGAAAGGGTGTATAAAAGGGCCTTGTATAGTTAATGCGCTATTATTATTACCCCAGTGTGAGCAGAGCTGGGTGAAGTACATTTGGTTTTGATTAGTTGGAGGCTGACTGTGTCCTGATGCCTCTTGAAGGGTCATTGTCTCTGAGCCTTCCTCTGCCTTCTTACATGGTGCTCATGCTCAAGCCATAGGGACTGAGGATGAACTTGAAGTCTGGAGGAAGCTCTAGGAGGAAGGAATACAAGATAGTAGTCAGAAACTCTAAGGCTTGGACCAGAATCCTCCCCACTCCCTAAACATCCATCATAATGCTTCTCCCCTTTCCATACATTCTTTTCCATTCTCATCACTCTTAGATCTTGTCATAGGGTTCTCAAATGATCTTTATATTACCCTCTTTGCCTCTCATCCCTTCCACACGTGGCTACCAGATTACTCCTACTTAAACCACACTTAACATCTGCCAGTCTCATTGTTGCAGATTTCAGTGGTCCCATCATTTCTATAGAATAAGTCCCACCTTCTTCATCTGGCATTTAGGGCTTCTCACGGTTCTGTCACTATCTGCTTTGGACACTCATCTCCCATTACTTCCTTTTTAAGCCTGCCTGGTCATTTTGGCAGTCTTGTTCCATACTCATATTTTTGTTTGTTTTTTTGAGGTACCAGGGGCTGGGGATTGAACCCGGGACCTCGTATGTGGGAAGCTGGCACTCAACCAACTGAGTCATATCGGCTTCCCTGAGTTGGTTTTTTTTTTGTTTGTTTTGCTTGTTGTTTGTTTTTGTTTTTTCAGGAGACACAGGGAACCAAACCTGGGACCTCCCATGCGGGAGACAGGCACTTAACCGCTTGAGCCACATCCGCTCCCCATACTCATACTTTTAATAACCTCTTTTATTTCTTCAAATATATTCACAATAGTAATTTTATATTCTTTGCTCAATCTAATGTTTGATTTCCTTGTTGGTCTGGTTCAACTGTTTGGTCTTTTGCTGACTCTCACTCCCTTACCTTGTTTTCTCAGATGTTTTCTGATGTTTTCATTGTGACTCATTCTTGGTAATTCTATCTAAAAGGAATTCTCTGAGGCCTAGGTTTAAGGTACAGTCCTCCAGAGAGAATTTCAGTTTGTATTTGCCATGTATCTTGGGTACTCACTGTCAATCCTGGTTTTCTTTTTTTTAAAAAAACAAACAAACAAACAAAAAACAATAAAAACTTATTTCAACTTCAAAAAATGAGATAACAGACAAAAGGCAGCTTAAAAAATTATGGAAGCATTACTTAAAAAAATCCTGTCCAGGTACACTTATCTCATTTAATCCTAAGAACAAATCCAATTGTTTTCCAGTGTTCCAAAAGATGAATAAATGAGCACACGTTAGTTAAATGGCATGACCAAGGTCTCCTTGTTAATGAAGAAAATGGAAAAAAATGCTTGATCATATTCATATCTCATAAAACTAAATCCCATATTCTTTTTTTTACCTTTAGCATTGACATAGTACCTTCTTTGCCTTTTCTACAATAATATTACAATATTTTTGTTAACTGTAGTCTATAAGTTACATTAGTTGTATTTTTCCCATGTACACCATATTCTTAACCCTTTTCATAGAGGACCATTCTTGTATTTGTATTATTAACCACAGTCCTCATTTTACCACCAAAATCACTATATTATACAGCCCTTAGACTATCCTCTAGTTATCTTTCAATTAACATTAACCTCCCTAGACTACCCCTTTCAGCCACAATCACATTTATAAATCAGCAGTGTTAGTTATACTCATTATAATATGCTACCATCAACTCTATCCATTTCTGCATATTTAAAATCAACATTAATAGAAATTCTGTACAAATTAAGCATCAACTCCCCATTCTCTAACCCCAATCTATTCCTTGGAAACCTATATTCTAGATTCTAACTCTATAAGTTTCCTTATTATAATTAATTCATATCAGTGATATCATACAATTCAGTATCACCTCCCTCTTCTCAAGTTTACTCATCATATTTAGTTCATATCAGTGAGACTATACAATATTTGTCCTTTTGTGTCTGGCTTATTTCACTCAACATAATATCCTCAAGTTTCATCCATGTTGTAATATATGCATCCCAAGTTCATTTCTTCTTACAGCTGAATAGCTTTCCATCGTGTGTATATACCACATTTTGTTTATCCATTCATTGGTTGACAGGCACTTGGGTTGCCATCTTTTAGCAGTTGTGAATAATGCTGTGAACATCAGTGTGCAAATACCTGTTCATGCCCCTGCTTTCAGTTCTTCTGAATATATTCCTGGTAGCAGGATTGTCAGATCATATGGCAATTCTATATTTAGCTTCCTGTGGAACCCCCAAACTATCTTCCACAGAGGCTGCACCATTCTACATTACCACCAATAGTGCAGGAGTGTTTCTATTTCTCCACATCCTCTCCAGCACTTGTAGTTTTCTGGGTTTTGTTATTATTATTATTATTATTATAATCTGTAAGGTGTGAAATGATATCTCATTGTAGTTTGGATCTGCATTCCCTAATAGCTAGGAATGTTTTGAGCATCTTTCATGTACTTTTTGGCCATTGTGTTTCCTTTTTGGAAAAATGTCTCTTCATGTCTGAAGCCCATTTTTAATTGGGTTGCTTATCTTTTTATCATTGAAATGTGTGATCTTTCATATAACATGGAAATCAAACCCTTGTTGGATATGTGGTTTCCAAAGATTTTCTCCCATTGAGTAGGCTGCCTTTTCACCTTCTTACCAGTCATTTGAAGTACAAAAGAGTTTAAGAAACCACCACCTTCCACAAGATCTTGAAGAAGATTCCCTAGATTTTCTTCTAGGAGTTTTATGGTTCTAGTTTTTATATTTAAGTCCTTGATCCATTTTGAGTTAATTTTTGGGTAAAGTGTGAGATAGTGGTCCTCTTTCTTTCTTTTAAGTATGGATATCCAGTTTTCCCAGCACCATTTGTTGAAAACATGTTCTGATCCAGATGGATGGGTTTGACAACCTTGTCAAAAATCATTTGACCATAGATTTGAGGGTCTATTCCTGAACTTTCTACTTTATTCCATTGGTCAATCTATCTTTATTCCAGCACTGTGCTGTTTTTACCACTATAGATAAGTAATATGCTTTAAAGTCAAGAAGCAAGACTCTTCCAACTTCATACTTCTGTTTGAAAATATTTTTGACCATTTAGGGGCTCTTACCCTTCCAGATAAATTTGATAATTGGATTTTCCAATTCTGCAAAATAGACAGTTGGAATTTTTATTGGGATTGTGTTGAATCTATAAATCATTTTAGGTAAAATTAACATCTTAATGATATTTAGTTTTCTAATCTTTGAACACAGAATGTTCTTCCATTTATTTAGGTCTTCTTTGGCTTCTTTTAGCAATGTTTTGTAGTTTTCTCAATATAGGTCTTTTATGTCCTTGGTTAAGTTTATTCCTAAATGTTTAATTCTTTTAGTCACTATTGTAAAATGGAATTTTTTTCTGACTTCTTCCTCAGTTTGCTCATTAGTAGTGCATAGAAACACTATTGATTTTTGTGTATTAATCTTTATCCCACTACTTTGCTGAAGTCATCCAATAGTTCTAGTAGCTTTGTTGTGGATTTTTCAGGATTTCCCCCCCACACACACCGGGAGGTCCCAGGGATCGAACCAGGGTCCCTCCATATGGATATTTGGATATAGAATCATATCATCAACAAATAGCAAAAGTTTTACTTCTTCTTTTCCTATTTGGGTGCCTTTTCTTTCTTTTTCTTGCCTAATTGCTCTAGCTAGAACTTCTAGCACAATATCAAATAGCAGTGGAGACAGTGGGCATCCTTGTCTTGTTCCCAATCTCAGCAGGAAAGCTTTCAGTCTTTCACCATTGAATACAAAGTTAACTGCATTTTCCATGTATGTACTTTATCATATTGAGAAAGTTTCCTTCTTTTCCTGTCTTTCAGAGTGTTTTTAACCAAGAAAGGATGTCTTATTTTGTCAAATGCCTTTTCTTTTGTGCATCAATTGAGTTGACCGTGTGATTTTTCTTCTTCAGTTTATTAATGTAGTATGTTGCCACTCTTGTATACCTGATGTAAAACCCACTTGATCATGGTGTATAATTTTTTTAATGTGCTTTTGGATTCAGTTAGCAACTATTTTGTTGAAATTTTCTGCGTCTGTATTCATTAGAGAAATTGGTCTGTAATTTTCTTTTTTCCTAATATCTTTATTTGGTTTTGGTGTCAGGGTCTGGTTCACTTTTAACTAAATTCTTTACTTGAGGCTTATCAGGCCACAAAGGCAGTGTGAATTTGGCCACACTCCTTCATAAGGGGATGACCTGTGAAATTTTTCCTCTAGGCTAAAGGCCAAAGAGGGCAACTTTTCTTCCAGCTTCCTCCTTTGAGGGAGCAGGTTTTTGTCTAGTCATTCAATGGAGGTGTCTCTAAACAAATCTCAGGTTTATCTGGGGGTCTCCAATCTGATTTCTCTTGTCCCCTGTCACCTTTGTGGAGTCCTTTAAAGCCAATGCCCCAGGTAAGCAGCGACTGACTAACGCCCACAGAGCAATAGCTGGCTTCAGTGCTTAACAATTCACTGAATCCATGCCTTTGATTGCTTTTTACAATTGGAATATTCCCCTTACTTTTTTTTTTTTTTACCAGGAGGTCCCAGGGATCGAACCTGGGTCCTCCATGTGGGAGATGGACACCCAACCATTTGAGCCACATCCGTCCCCCTTTCCTCTTACTTTTTGACAACTTGCCTTTACAACAAAAACAGTTTAAAATATATATCCAGCATGTTTAGGGGTTTGGTAATGGAAGAATTTTCAGGACATCTAGTCTACCATATTGCTATTATTTCTATACAAGCTCTTTTGGATAATTCAAATAATCTTTTTTTGTTTTTCAAGCCTGCATGCACATTGCAGACTCCAAACCATAGTTCGTTATGTCTTGTCTGATTAGGATTCCATAGCCACCATCACTCACTCCCACCTTGAGGCTTGTTTAAGCATTGCTCTTTATTAAGGGCCAGGGCGAGGCCCACTTCCTCCATAAAGCCTTTCCTTACAACTTCAGCTTTCTGTGTTCATTCCTATTGTACTTTGTTTATATTATTAATTGTCATTACTATGTTGTAGAGCTGCCTTATCGTGTTATTAAGGCTACCAGTTATTGAGGGCTACCTACCTACATCTCAAGCACAGAGCAAAGTACTTCTCAAATATTGTTTAACCTCAAAAAACTTTGAAGGATGGTTCTAATCAGCACCCAGTTTTTTAAATGAGAAAAATCTAGATTCAGAGAAGTTAAGTGACTTTCCTGAGATCATACAGCTAATAAATTAATGGAGCTTAGAGTCATACCCAAGACCTCAGATTCCAAATGCTATACTAATAACCACTAAACTAAATTACTTTATAAGGTTCACATTTAGTTGTCACAGTTATATGTTTTCTCTGAGGGTAGAGACAAATGCCTCACACATGTTCTCAGCATCCAGCTCAAAGTTGTTTGCTCAACAAATATTAAACCAACATTTATTACCCATTTACTATAAGGCAGACATTATACTAGCTAGGTTTCAGGTTACAAAGAAGTAGACAGAATCTATATCCCTGAAAAATTCAAAAACCAGTAATAGGACTTCTGGTTTTCCAAGACAGAGTAGTGCCTTTCTTCCCAAGGCCTCCACGTGGTAACTAAAAATCCCTGGTCATAATACAACAATTATAGTTGGGATCTTCAATACCCCACTTTCAGCAACTAAAATGAACTACTAGATGGGGGGCGGATGTGGCTCAAATGGTTGGGCGTCCGTCTGCCATATGGAGGGACCTGGGTTCGATCCCCGGGACCTCCTGGTAAAATAAAAAATATATATAGAAGGCGCATGGGCTGCCAGGCTCTGTGTGCCGCTGAGCTGTCGGGCCCCGGGAGCCATGCAGCAGGATGATGACGTAACTGGGGAGAGACAAGACGAGATGCTCCGAAAGCTCCAGAAGCCAGGAGCTGAGGTGGCGCAGGCAGCAGAATACCTCTCTCCTACATCGGAGGTCTCCAGGATCGAATCCTGGTGAAGACTGGAGGAGGAGGATGAGAAGAGATGGCAGGAAACAGACACAGAGAATTGCCCAGCAAATGGACACAAAACAGCAAATGGGGAAGGGGGTGTTTAAAATGGATAAAGTAAATAAATAAGATCTTTAAAAAATAAAATAAAATAAAATAAAATGAACTACTAGAAGAAAACAGAAAGGATATAGAAGAACGTAACACAATCAATCAACAGGATCTAATTAGCATATATAGAACATTCTACCAATAACAGAATACACATTTTTTTCTCACGTGTTCATGAAATATTCACCAAGATAGACCATATCCTGTGCCAATCATCAAATTTCAACAAAGTTAAAAGATTTGAAATCATACAGAGTGTGTTTTCTGTTAATAGTGGAATCAAACTAGAAACCAGTAACTGAAAGACAACAGGAAAATCTCCTAACACTTGGAAATTAAACAAAACACTACTAATTAATGCATGGCTCAAAGAGGAAGTCTCTAAGGAATTTAAAAAAAAAATACTAGAACTGAATGAAAATGAAAATATATAAAAATTTGTGGGGTGGAGCTTAAACAGTGATGAGAGGGAAAGTTAGAGAACTAAATATTTGCAGTAGGAAAGAACAAATAACTCAAATCAATAACTTAAGTTCCTACCTCAAGACTATAAAAAGAAGAGCAAAATAAACCCAAATCCAGAAGAAGAAAGAAAATTAATAATGCAAAAATCAGTGAAAGTGAAAGCATAAAAACAAAAGAGAAAAATCAATAAAAAGCTAGTTCCCTGGGAATAATCAATAAAATTGACAAAATTTTAAAAGACTTGCTGATGAACTTCCCTGGGCCACTGTAAAAATGACCATAGACTGGGTGGCTTAAAACAATGGAAATTTATTCTCTCACAGTTCAGGGGAGCAGAAATCCAAAATCAAAGTGTTGGCAGGGTGGGCTCCTTCTGGAGTCTCTGAAGAAGAATCCGTTGTATGCCTCTCTCCTAGTGTTTTAGTCAGGGTTTTCTAGGGAAATAGAATCAACAGGCCATATCTGCAAATAGCATGAGATATTATAAGAGTCTTTCACGTGACCGTGGGGATGCACAAGTACAGGTTCCACAGGCAGGCTGCAAACCAGGGGTTCTGATGAAAGTCCAATGAAGGTCCTTGATGAGTTTCTGGGAGACTTTGGCTGTCCAAAGATGAGCTGGGAAATTCTCTCTGAATGCTGAAATCACTTCCCCTTTTAAGGCATTCGACTGATTGGATAAAGCATCACTCATTGCTGACAGCAATGGCCCTGGTTGATGTTGATGTAATCAGCCATCTATGCAGTAAACTCAGAGGTAACTAAAGTCTATAAATGTCCTTTTATTACAACTAGCCCAGTGCTTGCTTGACCAAATAACTGGGCACAATTACCTTGCCGAGTTGACACATTAGCCTAACCATCACACCTTGCTTCTGATGGTGGCTGGCCATCCTTGGCCTTCCTTGGCTTGTAGATGCATCACTGCAATCTCTGTTTCCAGCTTTCACATCACCTTTTTTTCTAGGTCTGTGTGTGTCTCAAATCTCCCTCTCTTTTCTCTTAAAAGAACACCAGTCATTGGATTTGGAGCTCACCCTAAATCCGAGGTGATCTCATCTCAAAATCCTTAATTACATATGCAAAGACTCTTACTCCAAATAAGGTCACATTCTAAGATTCCAGGTGGGCATATCTTTGGAGGGCCACAATTAAACCCACTACTACTGACAAAAATAAAAAGAGAAGACACAAATCAACAATATGAGGAATGGAGCAAGAGATTTCACTAAAAGTCAGGTAGAAGAAAGTTTAATGGAGAACAAACTGGAGTTAGGAAGGTCCCTTAGAGCAGTGCTTCTCAAACTATAGGGTGCAAACGAATCTCCTGGAAAGCTTGTGAATAGAGATTCCTAGCAACCAGCCACAGAGATTCTGATAGTAGGTCTGGAGTAGGCCTGAGAATATGCTTTTCTAGCAAACACCTAAGTGATGCTGAAGTTGCCAGTCCTTAGATAGCACTTTGAGGAGTGGTGAATTGGGGAACCTTTGCAATAGTACAAGCAAATTGCAAGGCTCTTCATAGTTAGAATGAGAACACGGGGATTGATTTAATGTATGACTCTCTTCTTCTTTTATGATTCACGATACCTTGTACATTTCAGTGCCTGACTTATAGACACTAGACTGTGATCTCTTGGGGTCTAGGACCAAGTCCAACTCATTGTTTTCTCCTGGTGCATACCACCTGATCTATAGCATGTGCTTTAGGAATATATGCTGGCTAACCAAAGGCCTATGACATGACTTAGTGTTTGATTATTGAGAGTGAAACTCAAAAGTTTTGGTACAGTGAGTAGGGAAATGATGGTGTCCTGAAAAGGAATAGAAATAAGAGAGAGGTCTAGAATACAAAAATAAGGGAATCTGTTCATATTGTAAGCAACAGAAACTGACTCCAGCTTCTTCAAGCAAGGAAAGAATTTGTTGACAAGGCACGGTGGGGGAGGGAGGGTTGCCCATGAGTCAGGAAGTCTGCAGAGCCGTGCAGGGAAGCTACACAGGCAGGACCACAGCCACAATTGCCCTGTGGAGCTGTCCCATGAGAATGTCAGTGCTGCCACTGCTAAAGAAAGGTTGGACTTGTTGCCCATCAACCCAGTACTGCCTCCTGCCACCCCCTAGCTGAAGGTCTCTGCTGTACTCTTGGGCAGTAGGTACAGCCTTTTCCTAGCTGCAAGGGAGGCAAACACTTAGGGTCTTCAGCCTCCACAGGGGGAGGTAAGTTCAGGCAGGACATTTCCCAAATGTTGGAAAAGGACGAACATGATGGGTGTCCGTGACATCAGGCTTAACCACAGAATGGTTAAGAGGACCCAGTTCAGCCAATGGAGGTCAGAAATGACAAGATTGTGGAGGTTTGTGGGGAACAGAAGATCAGAATGTTTTTTAAATTATCTCCTTAACTGTCATTTCCAGGGGAACCCATACCCCCGAAAGGAATTATCCCAAAACAGGAGAGATCAGAAAGTCAATTTAGCTTAAACAAAACTGTGTCTGTTACATTCCATTTTAATTAAATAAATAAACGTGCTGCTACAGAATTAGAAAATGTGGAGGTAACTTCTGAATTATAATCAATGTGATTATTTTGTTGATGCAATAATTCTTTTTCAAATAAAATAAAAATAAATAAATGGGTCGATGCTTTCATTTGGGACTCTGTTATACAAGAGATTTCTACAAAAGTGTTATTTATTATAGTGGGATATTTGTGTGTGTAGGCAAAGAAGCTACCCAATCTGCTCTGTCCCTTCCTGCCATTTTCCTACCCCTCCCTTGAAAGGTTCTCCCCACAGTGGCAATAGACAACCTCCGTCCTTGGGGCAACTGAGCCCCAGTCTCACTTCTGGCTGGAACAATGAAAAGGAAGCTCAGCACCCCTAAACATTGTCCCCGTTGAAGATGACTGTTTTTTATTAACTGAGTATTGTTGTTTTTTCTCATGGTCCAAAATTTGTCCTGTCCCCTTATTTGTCACCTAGTTTTAATAAAAGAATCTTCTGAAGGAAAAACAAAACAAAAAATCCAAGTCTCTGAAACATCCTCTTCTATTGGAGGTCTGGAATTCCAGAATACATCATCATTTTGAAATCAGGTCAACCCAAAGATGGGATTAAGATAAGAAAATTAGGTTAATATCCACATTGGAATGCAAGTCTTCCAAACAGTGAAATATTTCTATGCTGACTTTATCTCATTATCTCATCTTCTAGAAGAATTAATCTGCTTTAGAGAAGAACCTCACTGACCACAAGGATAACTAGAGATAGATGTTAAACCACAATGGTTTAAAAATGGATAAAAATCCAAAACCAATTCATGAGACTCCCCACAGCATATTCTATTTTTTAATAAATGAAGGGAATTTTTTTTATTGATAGGTATAAAAATCTTTAATTATTTCATCAACTTTGACTACATTTATCAGCAACAAAAATCTGAAGCTAGCAAGGATGTGGACATCGGCAGGCCAGCGAGTGCAAACCTTTATACAGGGCTGAGGGCATTTTTTAAAAAATGTTATTCAATTATATTTGTATTTTAGTCTTAAAGTTCATCTGGGACACTTTGTTTATTTTCAGACCTCAGGCTAAAACTAACTTGTCAAGATTTGCTCAAGCTGGCCAGCTGTAGCAAAGCTGTGGAGGAGACAGGACTTGTATTCGGCCTCTACCTCTTCTTCTAACAGCTTATTTTCCGCCTTCTCAAAACACCCAATATTCCCAAGCCACCCATCACCCCCAGCTACCCTCTCCTATAAATATAAGTGTGGATTGGGCATATTCCTAGCCTGGCCAAGTTAGCACACCTGAAATATAATTGAGGTATGGATTAGCTTTTGTTTTAAATCAACAAAGTTCAGGTGGAGAAAGAAGGTATTTTGAGGCAGGGGGGTTACAGACAGAGTACCACTAACACCTACCATAGTGCCTGGCATAGCATAGGAAGACAAGAAGTGTTTATTGAATGAACATATGAAGAATGAATAATGAGTGGGTAGATGAATTTAACAAACAGTATATACAAAGCCACCAGTACTGTGGAAAAGTAGGGCACATTTACAGAATGGTGTATTTGGAAAATATTATCGTTAGAAAAGAGAGAGAAAGAGGTGGTTAGAGCAAAAAGAATGGAGAATGTAAGAAAAGTGTAATGCAAGAACAGAACTGCTTGGGAATAGAGGAACTGGAGAGGAAGAATAGAAAATTTTTATAGGAAAGACTGGAAATAATCCAGAGACTACAGTGGTAGAGATCTGGTGGCTCTTAGGAATTAACCTAAGAATTGTATATCCCCAGGCTCAAAGGAGTCTTTGGGCAACAGGAATCTGTTAGAAGTATGGTAAATTATTAAGGGAAGAAAATGACTCAAAGACTCATGGTTCACAAGGGGCTGACCCATGAGAAAAACAAAAATAAGAAGAGTCAGGAAAAATGTTAAATGTCAGATTTAACATTTGGGTAAATCTGAGTGAGCTATTCTAGACTGCATATTAGTTATCTATTGCTACATACCAAATTATCTCAAAACTTAGTGGAATTATTACCTCACACAGTTTCTGTGAGTGAGAGTTTAAGAGCAGTTTAGCTGAGTGGTTCTGGCCAATGTCTCATGAGTTTGCAGTGAAGATGTTGGCTGGGGCCATGGTCATTAAAATTTAACTGGGGCTGAAGAGTGGATCATTCACATATTGGTGGGAGGCCTCAGTTCCACCCCACATGAAACTTTCATAGGGCTGCTGGAGGGCCCTTGTGACATACAGTTGGCTTCCCCCAGAGCAAGGATTCCAAGAGAGGACAAGGTGGAAACGGCAATGTCTTTTATGACCTAGATTTGGAAGTCAAACTCCATCATTTCTACAATATCCTATTGGCTACATAGGTCAGCCCTATTAAAAGTGGGAGGAACCTACACAAGATGGATTACTAAGAGGCAAGAATTATCGGGGGCCGTCGTAGAAGCTGTCTTAGTAATTATGTTGGAGGCTAGCTTCCACAGACTGCATTCCATAATTGACTTAATCTGATGTAGTTCTCTATATTTTTCAGGCAGTTTCTATAAGAGGAGAGCCTTCAGCAGCTCCAGGCTTATGATGTCCTCCTCATAACTGGTAAGCCCCCTTCCTAATAATTCTAGCCAGGCTCCTGAGGATGAAGAGATTCAAATTGATCTATAGTGACAGAAAGACATCAGTGTCTATTTGGGGTAGGGGATAGGGGCAGGAAGGTAGAGGAGGGAAAGATTACCAAGGAGCTGGAGGACTTTTTTGGGGTGCTGCATATGTTTATTATCTCAATTATGGTGATGACCGCACAATTGTATACATGTGCAATTTTTGTAAGTCACTTATATCTCAGTAAAGCTATTTTAAAAAAGAATGCAAGATCCAAGTTTACTTCCCAAGAACCCTTACTCAAGAAGCTACCATAGGATGGGCTCCACAAAACAAGGGAATAATCCAAGAAAGAAGAATGTATGGATTAAGGAAACAGGGAATTCAGTGCAGGGGAGAGAAAAGGAAATCACCAGGAAAATGGTGAAAGATTATCTTAGGACCACAGCTACGCAGCACATCTGGAGAGCAACCAGTTCAGTTATGACCAGTTCAGAAGGCTCTTAGAGAGATCTTTTTAAGACAATGAAACTATGGAATGGCCAATGTGTCCAAATATATTGAGCAGATTTACTCAACTGTTAAGGGAGAGTCTGGGGATAACAGTGGCAGGCATATGGAAAACTTAACATATGATAAATAAGAAAATTATTCGCTCCAATGAAGACAAAACAATGTGTAAGAAAGAAAGGATGGTTCTTCCCACCAGGGAAGCTTTCATTGACCCTCCCAATTGGAGAAAGTATCCATTCTGCCTCTCTTGTAGTGTACATGTTACATTCCAGAATGTTCTCTCAGTTCTTCTAAGGCACTGACTTTTTTGTTCATTGTTTATTTAACCTGTGTTTTCAAATCTATGTTGCATCATAGTAGGCAATATGTTTTACCAGATATTCATGGTATTCTTGGTGAAACAACATAAAATATCGACACATTTTATTTTATTCTACAATTTAGAAACAATTGTATTTGTGGAAAAAAACAACTATTTATTTTAAGTTCCTTAGTTGAATTTAATTGCTCTAAAGCACAGGGCCAAAGACTCAAACCCTCCATGGTAACTTTTAGTTTGCTAAAAGCTGCTTAGAGCAATATACCAGAAAAGGGTTGGCTTTTACAATGGGTATGTATTAGGTTAAAAGCTTAGAGTTCTGAGGCCATGAATGTGTCCAAATCAAGGCATCATCAAGAGATTCTTTCTGAGGATCTGAACTGCAGCTATAGGTAATCAGGCACATGGCAGGGCACAATGGCGGCATCTGGCAGTCTCTGCCTTCTCCGCCAAGCCTTGTTGCTTTCAGCTTCTGGCTAAAGTGGCTTCCATTTATATTATATTATATTATCCTTGCATTTATAATGGATTCCAGTAAGAGGATTAAGACTCGCCCTGGGTCACGCAGTCTAATCAGAGGCCCTTAATTGAAGTAATGTGATAAAAAGTTCCCACCTACATTGAGTTTACATGTGCAGGAATGGATTAGCTTTAAGAACAGGATTTTCTGGGGTCCACAAAAGCTTCAAACTGCTACACAGTGACAAAGACACCTGTGGGGAAGAATATACCTGTAGAAATCATTGAAGTTCAGAATCAAAGTATTGGAAAGTCCAGAAGAAGGAATGATTAACTCCTTGGGATGGTTAGGCTAATGTGTCAATTCAGCCAGGTAATTGTGTCCAGGTGTTAGGTCCAGCAAGCACTGGGCAAATTATAATACAAGAGCATTTATGGACTTTGATCACCAGTGAGTTTACTGCATGGATGGCTGATTACATCTGCATCAATCAGGGAGATTGCATCAGCAATGGATGACGCTTTTATCCAATCAGTTGAATGCCTTAAAAGGGGAAGTGATTTCAACATTCAGAGAGAATTTCCCAGCTCGTCTTTGGACAGCTAACTTCTCCCAGAAACTCATCAAGGACCTTTCATTGGACTTTTTTTTTTTTTTTGCAAATAGTCATTAGCTTAATAAACAAATTGATAGGATGAAATAAGAAGAGAGGTGGACCATTTTTCAGGGGTCCTGGGCTCTCAGGTAGGCCAGGAACTATCTGAAATTGTGTTTTACGTATGTGCAAAATTATCTTTTTTATATATGTGGGTGGGCATACATGAGTAAAATTATGTTTTTCTCTAGGGAGAAGGTCCATGTCAGTCTTCATATTCTTTTTATTTATTTATTTATTTATTTATTTATTTATTTATTTATTTATTTATTTATTT
>JAKSZT010005416.1:2185011-2196309 GCA_026826555.1 Tolypeutes matacus | reverse complement strand
TTTATTTATTTATTTATTTATTTATTTATTTATTTATTTATTTATTTTATTGTGGATAAAAATCAAATTTTTCACAATACATACCATTGGACTTTCATCAGAGCCCCTGGCTTGCAGCCTGCCTGCAGAACCTGGACTTGTGCATCAGCACGGTCACGTGAGAGACTCTTATAAAATCCTATATTATTGACAGGTATCTCCTGTTGATTCTGTTTCCCGAGAGAACCCTAACTAATACACTCTTCCAAAGAAAAATTACCAGAGCTAAACCAAGATAGGAAGTTTTGAGCTGACTCTTGAAGATGAAGATGAGGTTTTTTATAATATAATATTTTATCTTCAATTAAACTGAAAGCAACTCAAGATAGGAAACATACCTTATACTTCTCAGTTCCCTGCTATACCTCTAATCCTTGACTGTAGTAAATAACAAAAATATATTTGTTAACTGATTAATGCATTTACATAAAAAGATGGTAGCCCAGACTTCTCAGCTCAGAAATTCACTTTCACTGAGCAATGCCCACGATGTCATTAAGCTTTGCAAATTTGTATTCTGTGACCCACATGAGAGAGCCTAATGTGATTTTTAACCTTTTTAGGAAAATTTCTTTATTTTATAATAATTTCAAACTTACAGAACAGTTGAAAAAATAATGCAAACCCCATATAGAGAATGCCAATATACCCCCCATCCAGATACTCAAATCCACTGTGGTAGGTTATGTACCCCAGGAAAAAAAACATATTCTTAATCTTAATCCCATTCCTCTGGGTGAACCCATTGTAAATAGAATCTCTTGAAGATGTTATTTTTAGTTAATGTGTGACCAATTAAATCATGATAGGTCTTAACCCTATTACTGGAAGCCTTATAGAGAGAAAGCCACAGGGAAGAGCTGGAAGCTGGAAATCAGAAATCAAAGGAATCCCAAAGAGAAAGGAAAGGACATTGCCAAGTGATGTGAAAGCCAAGGAGCCCCAGGGACTCCAGCCAGCTGGAATACTACAGACCTCAGGAGGAAGTAAGCCTTACAGCCTAAAACCATGAGACAATAAAGTCCCACTGCTTAAGCCAACCATTATATGGTATTTGTTATAGCAGCTTGGAAAACTAAGACATCCACCAACTTTGCATATCACATTTGTCTTGGCAAATTCTATCTACCTACCTACCTACCTATCTACCTGTGTCAGTTTGATATTATTTATGAATTCCAAAAAGAGATATAGATCATATTTGTAAACTGGTCTGTTCCTCTGGGTATGATACCCTTTGATTGGTTTAAACTCAATGGTTTTAAGTTTACTTAAGTAAATCAATTTAGGGCCTTTGATTTGACCATGTCAGTAGGGCATGGCTCATGGTTGAGTGTCCCCCCCCCCCCTTTTGGGCTATATAAACAGACATTCAATCAAGGAGAACACAAAAGAAGATACACAGAAGAAAGAGAGAGAGCTCCATAGACACGGAAGAGGAAGAGGAGAGAACTTTGATCCTAGGGCCCTGGAGAGAGCTGAGCCGTTTGCATGAAGAGAACAGAGCAGCTGAGCTGAGGAAGCCTGGAAAGAAACAAACCCTATGCCAGCCTAACAGCTGAGATCAGAGGAAGCTGGGCCCATGGAGCCTTAAGAGAAAGAAGGAAGGAGAGACCAGGCCGTCTTATTTCAACACATGGCACCTGACTTGGGTGAGAAAGTACCTCTTATGGTACCTTGAGTTGAACTCTTTAGGACCTTGTAACTGTAAGCTTTTACTCCAAATAAATACCCTTTATAAAAACCAACAGATTTCTGGTACTTTGCATCACCACCTCTTTGGCTGACTAATACACTACCTATATATCATTAATCTTTTTTGAGGATTTGAGCACTATGTTACCTAAAGAAAAATGGGAGCATCTTAAGTAATATGGAGATAACAGCTGCCCTTTTGTTATGTAACAGTGTTAATCTTGTTTCCTTTAAACATTTTTGGGAAGCGGATGTGGCCCAATCAATTGGGCTCCCATCTACTATATGGGAGGTCCAGGGTTTTATTCCCGGGGCCTCCTGGTGAAGGCAAGCTGGCCTTCATGGTGAGCTGGCCCAAGCAGAGAGCTGGCCCACGTGGAATGCTGACCTGCATGGAGTGCTGGCCCGCGCAGGAGTGCTGCCCGCATGGAATGCTGGCCCAAGAGGAGAGCTGGCGTGGCAAGATGACACAACCAAAAGAGACACTGAGGAGAGACAATGGGAGACACAGCAGACCAGGGAGCTGAGGAGGCAAAAGAGATTGAGCGCCTCTCTCCCACTGTGGAGGGTCTCAGGATTGGTCCCCGGTGCTGCCTAAAGAGGAAGATAAGCAGACACAGAAGAACATGCAGCAAATGAACACAGAGAGCAGACAGTGAGCACAAAAACAATGGCGGGGGGGGGGGATAAATAAATAAATAAATTAAATAAATAAATAAACATCTTCAGTTTGGGGGCAGAAAACCTTCATTGAAATGTGGACATAGCGATATGCCACAAATATGTGAAATATTTCAGGCTCACCTTCTAAAATTAAAGTCCACAAAGACCCTGTGGGACAGATCATTATTGTTAAAATAACATTATTGGTATGCATCTGCCATATCCTCACAACCACACCGTAACTGGGAACACTATGAGCTTAATACTACATGCTTATGATAGCATCAGGTGCCAAGTCAATGAAAGAAAGAAGTATTAGCCAACCAGAGAACAAATCTCTAAGACACAAATCATAAATTATGCTTCCTTGCATGGGTGACTGCGTCACACACCTACTTGTTATTTTTACCTTTGGATGTTTCACAAATCCGGAGAGAGAGGGTGTTTCATGTTTAAATGCTAACACGACTGGGAAGCGGCTGTGGCTCAATCAGTAGGGCTCCCGTTTACCATATGGGAGACCCCGGGTTCAGTTCCCGGGGCCTCCTGGTGAAGGCAAGCCCGCCCGCGCGGCGTGGTTAGCTGACCCAGCGAGCACAAGCAGCAAGGGGGGGATAGATGAATAAATAAATAAAATCTTAAAAAAAAAAAAAAAAAAAAAAAATGCTAACACCACTCTCCTAAGTGACCCAGGTGGTTGGTAGGAAGGAGGTTTCTAGCCTATGGTATAGAAATAGGTAGATACTGTCTATTTCACTCTATTTTTAACATAGAGATATGGTAAATTATATGTAAATTCTTAGCAACACTTTGTTCCAAGTTGGGAAACTAATACTACAGTAAATCACATCTGAAATATGGCACTGGTGTGGTCTACTTTGATGTCATTCAACATTTTTAAAGTCAATACCAATAACATTTAGGAATTAAAGCACACAAATTTCTTTGCTTGGTGTTTAAGAACTTACCAAATTTCTATTTTAATTTATCAAAATCTCTTCAGCCCATATCTATTTGAACCAGTTCAAAGGAAGTTGTTTTCCCTTGCTACTGTCAATGTATACAAATATATTAAGCACAAAATAATTCTCCAAACCTATTTTTCCTACAGAAATTTTGAGTTCTCATTCTTCACACAAGACAGAAGTATGAAAAATCAAATTGGCATGATTGTCCAAACCTGGTTATTGAGGTGGGATAAGTAAACTTGTGTAGCAGTGTGATATTATTTATTAATTCCAAAAAGAAGATTATGTTTGTAAACTGGTCTCTTCCTTTGGGTGTGATCCCTTTTGATTATATTAGATTCAGCTGAGATGTCTTTGATTAAGTTATATTAAGATTAGGGCTTTGATTTGACCACATCAGTAGGGCGTGACTCAAGGTTGAGTCCCTGCCTCCTTGGTGGGCTGATATAAATGGACACTTACTCAAGAAGACACACAGAAGAAAATACACAGTAAGAGAAAGAGCTCCATAGACATGGCAGAGGAGAGAACTTGGATCTTGTGGCCCTGGGAAGAGAGATGAGCCATTCGCCTGATAGTTTGCAGCTGAGCAGCTGGGAAACAAGCCCTATGCCAGCTTACAGCTGAGGTTGGGAAGAACCTGGGCCCCGGAGCCTCAAGAGGAAGAGGAAGGAGAGACCAGGCAGAGATCAGCAACCATCTTGCTTCAACACATGGCAACTGGCTTTGGTGAGAGAGCAATCTTGAATTGAACTCCTTGGGGCTTTTATCCCAAATAAATACCCTTTTTAAAAGCCAACAGATTTCTGGTACTTTGCATCGGTACCCATTTGGCTGACTAAAACAGAATTTGGTACCAGGAGAGTGTTAGAATAGTAAGACTAGATTAGATATAAAACTGGTTAATGGACTCCAGGGCAGTGAAATCACAACCTTTGGGGTTATCTTTTTTACTTGAGATAAAAAAATTTATATTTCCACCAGACACAAATCAACAAGTTAATACTTAACTACATAAAGTCTGGCTCCTTAATTAATAATAACAAGAAAAGTAAAATTATAGCACAATCTCCTAGACCCACAAAA
Organism: Tolypeutes matacus; assembly: GCA_026826555.1. Classification (NCBI taxonomy): domain Eukaryota; kingdom Metazoa; phylum Chordata; class Mammalia; order Cingulata; family Chlamyphoridae; genus Tolypeutes; species Tolypeutes matacus. The sequence continues at coordinate 2,191,858 of JAKSZT010005416.1, read as the reverse complement.
TTAAACAATCCTTAGGTGGATCTGTTAAATGATGCTTTAGTATGACATTAGAAAGATACTTGGACAATTCTTCTTAACATCAGAGCAATCAAAGATAATTTTTAAAAATTAATTCAAGCATTATGGTACTTGCATGCCAGTGAATACTGCTAATTGTAATCGGTTTTAATATAGTCAGTAAAGGAGGCACGAGGAGAAGAAACATTTAGAAAAGCTTTGGGAGGACGGAGACATTTTTACTGATTCCTGGAGTGGGGAGTAGTTGAATCAGCTGCGCTTCCCTAGAAGAAGAGACCACCTGCTACCGTCAGACTAAAGAGAAGTCAAGTATGAGAAGCCAGCAGAGATCAGAAGGTCTGGGTGCCTTCAGCACTGACAGAAACGACTTTTCCAGAGCTAGAATGGAAATCGGGGCCTGTTTCAATACCCGCAGGAAAGGAGACATCATTCCGAGCCCATCCTGGGCTGAATCAGTTCTACTGCTTGACCCTCTCTGGCCCATGAAGTGTTTTGGTTAAAAGGGAAAGACATTCTATATTCTTAATAATTAAATATGGGCAAGTTAAGCCCTTTCAGACCCACATTTTTGGATAACAGGTTTATTAATGGGCTCGTTGAGAAAACTGAACCATTTGGTGTTTGGGAAAATAGGAAATATTTTAAATAAATACCTGGCATCTTTTCTCTCTTATTACTGCTATGTGTCCAGTTATTCTTAGAGGTAAAATGTCCATGTTGTATAATAATTTAATAGAAATTGCTTAGAAGATTTCATAAAAGCCTAGCATCCAAAACAAAACAAAACAAAAAAAGAAACAAAGAAAAAAAACTAAAAAAGAAAAAAGAAAAAAAAAAGCCTAGCATCCAATTTTACAAAATGGAAAACAGTTATTTCCATAGTAGCTCACTGGTCCAAATACTATTTTTCCTTTATTGTTAGAGTCTTAGGTGTGATAATTATCATGACAGAAAAGAATATACTCCTTCCACATCCTCTAAAACTAGGGTTGTCAGATTTAGCAAATAAAATTACTTTTTTATTTGCTAAAAATATGTTCAATTAAGTTTGAATGTCAGAAAAAGTCAATAATTTTTTTGTATAAGTATGTGCCATGCACTATTTGGCATATATTTATGGTAAGTAGAATAGCATCCCCTCTCCCCTAAGATGTCCAACTCTTAATCCTTGGAAACAGATTATTTCATTTTACATGGCAAAAGGGACTTGCTATGATTTAGTGAAGGATCTTCAGATGAGGAGATTATTTTGGATTATGTGGATGGGCCCAATGTAATCACAAGGGTCCTTATAAGAAGAAAGCAGCAAAGTCAGAATGGAAGAGAAGACATGACAATGAAAGCAGGGGTCATAGTCAAAGAGAGAAATATGAAGATGCTCCTGCTGACTTGAAGATGCAATCGGGGGCCATGAGTCAAGGAGTGTGGGTGGCTTCCAAGAATCCGGAAAAGGCAAGGAAATGGATGTTGCCTTTGAGCCTCCAGAAGGTATCCAGCCCTGCCGACACCTTGATTTTAGTCCAGTGAAAGCTGTGTTGAATTTCTGAACTTCATAACGTTAAGATAATAAATGGGTGTTGTTTTAAGCCACTAAGTTTGTGGTAATTTGTGAGAAACCAATACAATACTTATACTAAAAAAAGTATTTGTTGTTTATCTGGCATTCAAATGTAACTGGGTGTCCTGTATTGAATATGGCAACCCTCCCTAAAACATCTAAGCATGAAGCCATGTGATGTGGTAGAAAGCACCCTGAGGTAGGGACCAGGAGACTGCCTTAGGCAAAACACTTCACATGGGGCCCAGGATTCCTCAGGTGGAAAATGAGGGCTTTTGCCTAGATAACAACTAAATTTCCCTCATGGCCCATGTATCCATCTAAGAAATATTATTTTGCCAATACAAAAGAAAACAAACAAAAAGTGTCCATAGTTCAGGACAACTCTTTCATTTACCGAGTATGTTTATGCATTTGTGTGTTTGTGAGTGTTCTGTTTTCTCAGAAGTTCTTAGCCACTGGCTTCCAAGAGACTGGAACTCCACCACTGCCCTGATCTGGTTAACCCTTTTTTCCATCTCTGCGTTTGTCGCATGATAAGGCATGGGCCTGCAAGTTGCTGGGTCCTCATGCTTCTTTTTCTCTCCTCACTGTAGGTTTTATGATGCCTTCTTCAATCTCAGGCTCTGTGATAGATAGTACGAGTCAACTATTGTTTTAGTTTCCTATTGCTGCTATAACAAATGACTATAAAATTAGTGGCTTAAATACAGAGCAAATGTATTATCTTACAGTTCTGAAGGTCCTAACCTAAAATCAAGGTGTTGGCAGTGTTGCATTGCTTCTGGGGGCTCTAGGGAAGAACCTGTTACCTTGCTTTTTCTAGCTTCTAGAAGCAGCCAGCACGCCTTGGCTCATGGGCCCTGACTCCATCCTCAAAGCCAACAGCATAGAATCTTCCAATCTCCTCCCTCTTGTAAAGACCCTTGTGATTGTATTAGGCCCACATGGCCAATCCAAGCTAATCTTCTTGTCTCAAGATCCTTAACTTAATCATATCTGCAAAATCCCTTTTGCAGTGTAAGGTACCCATTCACAGGTTCCAGGTATCAGGATGAAAACATCTTTGGGGGCCAATTTTCTGCCTACCACACCTACCCAATCTCCATTCTCCCTTTTCTCCTTTGTAACAAAACCATCACTTTGTTCACGGGGATAATGGGCTTGGCTAAATAATTTTTTTTTTTAATGTGGCTAAATAATTTATTTCTAAAGCTCCCTTGAAACCACAAGAGGTTATGTGATATAGTTCTGGCCCATGAGATGTTAATAGAAGTCTACTGGCCAATGACCAGTAGAAGTCAGGCTTCTAGAAAGCTGCTGTTTTCCTGATTAAAAGGAAAAGACTCAACCTTTCTCCCCCTTCCGTTACATCTTCATCCTGCATGAAAAGTGAACGCGATGCCTAGAAAGGTAGCTGCTCAATTGTGAACATGAGAATGAAAATCCACACAAGAAAGATGGCAGAGCCAAGAGGCAAAAGGATCCACAATCCTTGCTGGCATTGCGGCAATGGCACAACTTGCCCGAGTCTGCCCATCTCCAGATTTCTTGGTACATGAGAAAAAGGAAGGCTTTAATTGTTGAAGCCAGGATCCTCAGTTACTTGCAGCCAAATCCAGGTTTCTGTTTAAATTCATCGAAGTGTGAACCTTGGCCCAGCAGCAAGTACCTCAATCACCTGGGAGCTTGTTAGAAATGCAGAATCCTGGGGACCTACCCCTGATCCACTGAAGCAGAATCTGTGTTTTAAGAAGATCCCCAGGGGTTTGAGTTTGAAAAGCACCTTTCTGGAGCTGGCAAAGGTCCTGGGGGTCAATAGTCCTGGGGTCTTCCATCCTGGGCTGGTTGACATGGTCTCTCTGGAAACGATTTTACCCTTGGGATTTACTGGAATACATTTTAAGCATTGGGAAGTGGGTGCAAAAGTATATAATACAATAATCAAGTATATTTCTCCCCACATATCAGTTGTCTTATTTAGATCTTTTCTTATTTCTGCTCTAAGGTTATATTTCATTATTATTCAACTTAAGAGCTTCAGATCTATTTTATTCAAACAAGACCAAAATTGAGAAGGCGTTGAAGGCTGGATAAAATCGGGAGAAGGAAGAAAATTGCCTGCTCTTTTAAAAATACAACTGAAATTTCTTTGATCTCATTGACCATTCAAGTGTATATAAATTCACAGAGACAGAGATTCAAGGAGCCCCTTTCAACATATTCATTCCTTATTCCTATTAAAGCTCTCAATTTACACATTTAATATGGGTTGTAAATTGTATAGTAATTTCTTTTCAACTATTTCTATCGGAATATTATTCAAAAATACGGAAGGTAAAAACAGTTACAGTGTTTACTAGGGAACGGGGTTGGGTCAGAGGTGGGGAGTGGGAAACACTAAGGGAGCAGGTCGTCCAATTGAATTTGCTGTCCTCAAAACTGTTTTAGGGTGTTTTTGCTGTTGTTGTTGTTTTAATGTTTTGAATAGGTAATCCATTGATGAGCTTTGCAATCCAAAAGATACAAAAGAGTATACAGTGAAAAGTCTTCCCCAATCCCTCCCTCCAGCCACCAAGTTTCTCACCCTCAAGGCAACTGCTTTTACCAATTGCTTGTGTATCCTACCACAAGGGAACTTTGCATGTTGGAAGATGCTAAAAAATGTGGCTGAGAAACAAGAGTGGTGTGTAGATTGCTCTGAATTATACTTGAGGGGCATGAATTAAAATTAATCTTTCCCATCATCCAATTGCTTTCTGTTAAGATCTTTTGCCAGCATTCATCTTTTCTATATCCAGATAAAATACCTGTCAAGTAAAGATCAAGAGTCTTGCCACCTACTCACTCCAGAGGATTCAGGAGATAGCATTTATAAAGAGTCTAAGAGGGAAGCGGCTGTGGCTCAATCAGTAGGGCTCCCGTTTACCATATGGGAGACCCCGGGTTCGGTTCCCGGGGCCTCCTGGTGAAGGCAAGCCCGCCCGCGTGGCGTGGTTAGCTGACCCAGCGAGCACAAGCAGCAAGGGGGGGATAAATAAATAAATAAAATCTTAAAAAAAAAAAAAAAAAAAGAGCCTGAGAGGAAGGCTCTGAATAAACATAAACTGTTGTTTTAGCTGTAACTCTCTTCTATATAATTTGCATTTTATGACTTTTCCCCCACCCCTACCACACGCTTTTTCTCCCTGTAGCATCGCCTCAGGGTGAGAGGTTAATAAGAAAGGGTGATTGATGTAAGGCAAGACTGGGTAGAACCCTTTGAGGATTTTTTATTTTGTTTGCCTAGAGCTTCCCAACTCATCTGTTCAAGGAACCTGGAATGTTTTCAAAAAGAGAACCGCCTAATTGCATAACTTCATGTTGTGTGGCTATATTTAATAATTAAAATGATTTAAGAATGTTTTCCTTTTTCTTTCTTTTAAAAAAAGGATCATATTCTACATAATTTCTTCTTTCACTTAGTAATATGTTATGGGCATCACTGTTTTGAGCAGCAATGTTGTGTAGAATGATTATTTGAAAATAAGAATAGCTACTGTGTTTAAAGATACCCATATGGAGACTTGCTTCACATGTATACAGTCAAATCAATATATGTTTTTTGAGTACCTACTTACTGTATTCTTACAAAACGTCCTTCAGCAATAAGTGTGAAATTGAATAGATTCAGAAGGCATTCTCTGGGACTTGAGGAATGTGGATGCTTATATAAATTGCAGTGGTTGGGGAAGACTTCTTGGTTTTGTCCTAGACCATTTTGAATATATCAGTGGACTTATAGATAAATGAATAGACTTTTCTAAGAGATAAAAGCCTCTTTGCAAAGATTCTAGGGGAAAAAAATCTCTGGCAAGAGATATAAAAATCATAGGCAACTAAAGTAAATAAAAATTAAGAAAGTTTATTTCCTTTTAAAATATAGCATATTTACTTACAGCACTGTTGGGCAGAATGATGGTTTTTGCCATCTGATTGGCTAGTAGACAAAACAGTCATTGCCATGTACATTCCAAGTAAAAGGGCACAGCCTATAAAGATAGTATTAGCAGTTTATGTTCCTTTGTCCTCAATCTTAACAGAGCTAATCTCCTAGACCCAAGATATTTTCTAGCAATTAATGATTGCTTGAGGTTAATAGTTCTGACAAAGCCTTGGTTCCTTGATCCTCCTCAGCTGGTTATTAACCTCTAGAATCTGGCCATTAACCTCTAAAAACTGAAATAGAATGCAAGAGTATTTTACCAGTATTATGAGTAAAGCGATAGAGTTGCCTCATATTTGTATTTCAAATATAGGAACATGTCCCTCTCAAGATGTATTGATATGTGCTAGGCAATTTAAAGTTTCTTTAGATTGCTATTTCCAGAATTTTCTTCAATATAAAAGAACAATCTCTCCTAAACATGTTATGTATATAGGGAAAACTATCACTAAGATCTGGCATCCAAAAACATTCTTACTGGCCCAAAGAAAGGAGGGTATAAAATCCACTTTTAGAAAAAAAATGGGAGTGTTTGTTGTTGTCTATTAATATACCTAATGAATTTACTAAAAATTATGAGAGCAAAAATTGGATTGTAGGTTAGTGTCCCCTTGAAAATGGCAACATATGTTTCCCATACTCTTAAAAGAACTATCAAATAGAGTTGAAACATCACATAGGCCAGTTTATTATTGTAACCACAAATCATATTTTCACAGTAATTTGTTCTGATTTAGGAATTTTTCATAAGGAAAGATATGAAGTCTCAGTGGATCATTATGTAACTAACTGATTCAACACTCAATAGGTTTTACTCTGATTTTACATCTTGAGGCCATAAAGCTTATTAAATGACACTTCAAAACTTCCTTCCATGGTGGAAGCTTTAACTAAGTGAAAAAGCCCTTTGGGTTATTTCCCCCTATAGTTTCCTAATTAGGGCTTCCTTATTACATCACAAACATTAATCACCACATTATCCAGTAACAGATCAGACTTACCTTATCTTTCAGACCCTCATTAATCTACTAGTAAAGTTATGAGTTCCATTAATTTAGCTACGTTCAGAATGTCTCTCTGAAGCACAGTATATCCATTAATGGGGCCAAATAACCCCAAAAGCCATATGTCTCATCCAGTCCAAAGATGCTTCTGAAATGTCAGCTTTAACTGAGAAACCTTCCCTGAACCACTTCCACATAGGATTCTTACAGAATATTTGCTTGCTTTATTTATTTATTTATTTATTTATTTATTTATTTATTTATTTATTTATTTATTTATTT
>JAKSZT010005416.1:2037430-2185001 GCA_026826555.1 Tolypeutes matacus | reverse complement strand
TTTATTTATTTATTTATTTATTTATTTATTTATTTATTTATTTATTTTTACTATTTTAGCAGAAGCAAAATTCTCCAAGCAGGATCAAGTTTGCATCTTGCAGAGACCAAACTATCTGTTTTATCCAAGGCTGTTTTCCACTTGGAACACAGGGCCAGCCGGTTGAGAAGGAATGTGAGCTCTTCCTATAGTGTGTGATCACCCCATTAAGTAGAGGGAGCGCTACAAGTCCCTTGCAATCCTAAACCAGGCAGCACTTCCTGAACACCTGCCCCAAACACAAATGTTCCCTGCATGAGTGACAGGGGAAATGGCAGTGCATCAAGTTCACCTGGCAACGGCTACATCCCTGAACTTGACCAGTTCAGATGCAGAGCCCAATGTGATCCTGCGTGAGCACAAGTCAGGGAAAGGAGAGACGCTCTCGCGCATTCACATACTCTGTGGGTCTCATAAATGCCTGTCATGTAATGGATTTAGGGCAGGTGTTCTTAACCTTTTTTGTTCCACAGACCCCTTTGTCAGTCAGGTGAAAACCACGGAACCCCTTACTAAGTCCACACTATACTGTGTATTATTTAATAAATATATCACACCTGCACCAACACGTCCCCACAAGAAGAATGTTTTCTTAAATTCCAATTCAAGCTCACAGACTCCCTGAAATCTTTCCATGACCCCTGGTTAAGAACCCTTAATTTAGGGAGTGTGGGATTGTCTTTCAGAACAATACAGAAAGAAGTCTCTGAGTCTCTCATCTTACCTAGGATTTGAATTGACTGGATTAGGCAGTTACTTTTGGCATTCTGTCCTTCTGAAGAGTAATATATGTACTTAAGCATGCCATTTTCTGCTGGAAGATATATGAATGAATACATGGTTAAGGTATAGATTATATACATATGGTGTTTATTATAAGACTCATTTAATATAAATAAATAGGCATGCTTTCAAGGAATTTTAGGAGATTGGAAAATATTTTCCCGAAAAGACAAATATTGAAGTCAATTAATACTTTTTCTAAAAATGACATCTGGATAAAACAAAATTCAAAGACAGACAAAGCTAGAGAAGGATTAATAAGAATAAAGGAAGAGGGTCTGTTAAAAGAACTTAAGAGAATTTTTTAAAAAGACTACATTCCAAAGATTAGAAATTATGGACTGGTTAGAGTAATATGGATATCAGATTGTTCAGAAAACAATCTGGTCTTGGATTTGGGGCCTGTGTTTCATTCTTGAGATCAAGAAAACCTTTTTAATTTAGTAAACTTCAATGAACAGTAAGGAAAAATGAAATGAGTCTAGAAGTAAATGAACAGTCTTGGTTTCAGAAAGACCTTTCTCAGAGTCTTTCATGATATTCTTGTAGAGCAAATGAAGAATTAAGGGCTGGGTAATGATACAGTTGGGTGGATTTACAGTTGATTAAACCAAAGGGGCCAAAGGAGCAGCATATCAATGTTACATGGGGAGGAAGTTCTTTAAAGGAGAGCCTATGGCTGCAGATTTGGCCTTGCAACACAGAAATTTGCTTCTTAGGTTTGTAACATACACAAAAATCAGGTTTCAAAGAGATCAGATGGACAGAAATAAACAAAATGAAATTTAATGCAAATAAACAAAAATAGAATCTTGCATTTAAGTTTTAACAATTCCACTGTAAAGTACCCAAATTAGCTGATTGAATTTATGTGGGAAAAAGGTACACACTCTTACAAACAAACCTGTAGGTGCTTTAGTTGATTTCTAGGGGCAAATGAGTCAAGAGTATGAGCTAGCTAATGAACTAGCTAATGAGATCCTAATTTATACTAACAGAAGTATGGCGTCCAGACCAAGGGAAATAATCATCCCAATAGATGCTTCCCAGGTCAGTTCACATCTGGAGTTGCAATTCTGTGTGCAACCATGGGGAAGCCAGGATGGGCGGAGGGGTAATGGAGAACAGGCAGGGGTCAGCAATGAGGGAGGTCGAAGGGATGATTGGAGAGGATGCCCGGAAAGCAGGCTAATGAGAATCTAAGTCTTTGAAAACTCAGACGTTTTCCTTAACAGGGGCTGGAGTTCATTTCTTCCTCAGACTAAGGTTGTTATGTTAAAGGGGATAAGAGAAAATTTAAATTAAAGAAATTCACCTTTACACACTCCTACAACTCCAACACAAGTAAAACAGTAACGTGCTGTTATAATTAAGAGGTTTCTTCAACAAATAAGTGGCATGAGGCTGAGGGGAAGGGGAAACAGGGATAGATTTTTTAAAAAACCTTAAGAGACATATCAACCAAATGCAATATGTGGACCTTGTTGGATCTTGTTTCTGACTTACCACCTGCTAAAAAAACAAAATGAATGCCCCATCCCGACCAAGGTGGCAGAGTGAGAACCTCAGGGCTCTGTCTGGCAAAAACTGGCAGAAACATCCTTTTAAGTCTTTTTTTTTTATTTTTTTTTATTTTTTTTTTATTTTTTTTTTATTTTACCGGGAGGTCCCGGGGATCGAACCCGGGTCCCTCCATATGGGAGACGGACGCCCAACCAGTTGAGCCACATCCGACCCCTCCTTTTAAGTCTTTTGCCCACTTTTTAATTGGATAGTTTGTCTTTCTGTTGTTGAATTGTAGGAGATCTTTATATATTCTGAATATTAAATCTTTGTCAGATATATGATTTCCAAATATTTTCTCCCATTGTGTAGGTTGTCTTTTTACTTTCTTTTTTTTTTTTTTTTTTTTTTTTTTAAGATTTTATTTATTTATTCATTTATCCCCCCCCTTGCTGCTTGTGCCCGCCGGGTCAGCCAACCACGCCGTGCGGGCGGGCCCGCCCTCACCAGGAGGCCCCGGGAACCAAACCCGGGGCCTCCCATATGGTAAACAGGAGCCCCACTGATCGAGCCACAGCCGCTTCCCTCTTTTTACTTTCTTGATGAAGTGCTTTGATTGCAGAAGTTTTTAATTTTTATTAAGTCCCATTTATCTATTTTGTTGCACATGCTTTTGGTATAAGTCTAAGAAACCATTGCCTAACACAAGGTCCTTAAGAAGTTTCCCTGTTTTCTTCTAAGTGTTTTATAGTTTTGTATTTTATAGTTAGGTCTTTGACCAATTTTTTTTTTTCACTTACTTTTTAAAAATATATTTTTATTAGGGCAGTTTTTAACTTACAAAACAATCATGCACGTGTGTGGAATTCCCATACAACATCCCTCCACCAACACACCACACTATTTTGGAACATTTGTTACAGATTGAGATAATATCATTAGTCTATTACCATTAACTATGGTCCATAACATACATTTGGCATATTTTTTCCATAGCCCCCTGTTATTAACACAGTACATCTTTGGCATCGATACAAGAATATTACAGAATTGCTGTTAACTATAATCCATTAGTTACATTAATTGTAGTTTTCCGTTGCTTCTCCAGATTCCCACCACCTTGCAATAATGATGTACATCCATTCAAGTTCACAGAAGGACATTCTTGCATTTGTACTATTAACCACAATTCTCTTCCATCTCGGTTCACTGTGTTATTCAGTCTCATCCACCTCAGTTCACTGTGTTATTCAGTCCCTAGATTATTTCAATTGACATTTACATCCCTAGACTACCTTGTTCAACCACAATCCCATTTATAAACCAGCTTTGTTAGTTATACTCACTATAATGTGTTACCATCAACTCTATCCATTTCCACACTTTTACAGTCAAGTTAATTAAAAATTCTACATACATTGGTTTTTGACCAATTTTAAATTAATTTTTGTATATGGTATGAGGTAGGGGTCCACCTTTATTCCTTTATATGGTTATGCAGCTTTCTTAGCAGTATTTGTTGAAGAGACTATTCTTTCCCCCATTGAGTGGTCTTGGTACCCTTGTCAAAATTCCATTGGCCTTATATGTGATGGTTTATTTCTGAACTCTCAGTTCAGTTCCATTGGTCTATGTCTTTCCTTGCACCAGTACTCAGGAATTATTTTAAAACCACTTTCATCCTCACCACTGTCTTATGAACCAAGAAAGTAAATGGTATAATAGTTATTCATATTTTATGTTATCTTACAGTATCCCTGAAAATAAGATATCCCAATGGTTGATAATCTGATATAACTCAAAAGAGAAATCAGAGAAAAGCAAGGACATTGATGTAAAAGAGATTATTTGACTACTTGGTATCTGTGGCAGTTTGATATTATTTATGAATTCCAAAAAGAGATATTGATTATAAACTGGTTAGTTCCTCTGGGCATGATACCCTTTGATTGTACTAAATTCAAAAGTTGTGTTTACTTGATTAAATTAAGATTAGGGCTTTGATTCGGCCACATCAATAAGGAGTTGAGTCACCGCCCCCTTGGTGGGCAGATACTCACACAGAAAAAGACATGGCAGAGGCCCCAGGAAGAGAGATGAGCCTGATAGTCTACAGATGTTGAGAACAGAGCAGCTGAGCCCAGAAAGAAACAAGACCCAGGGAGAGAGACAAGGCTTATGCCAGCCTACAGCTGAGATCAGAAGAAGCTGGGACCATGGAGCCTTAAGAGGAAGAGGAACCTGGTTCCAGACATCGCCTGCCATCTTGCTTCAACACATGGCAAAAGACTTTGGGTGAGAAAGTACCTCTTATGGTACCTTGAGTCAGACTCTTTAGGGCCTTGTGACTGTAAGCTTCTACCCCAAATAAATACCCTTTATAAAAACCAACAGATTTCTGGTATATTGCATCAGCACCCCATTGGCTGACTAATACAGTATCCAAGGGATTTTGCTGGGAAAGTAGGGGACCTCAAAGTCTACTGGCTTTAGAAGAGTGTTTACATGTGTATTTTGTTCAAAATGATACTGAAAGAGATTTTTTTTTTTACCGGGAGGTCCTGGGAATCGAACCCGGGTCCCTCCATATGGGAAACAGACGCCCAACCAGTTGAGCCACATCCGACCCTGAAAGAGATTCTGAAAGAGGAAATGCTTGTAAGGAAAGTGTTTGGTAAATATAGGGAAATATTTGTAGGTAACGGGTACATAGAGATTTTCTCCCTATTGGGGATTTGTTTTAAATATCCGTAACAAAATCTATGTATGTGCACGTGCATGTGTGTATGTATTTAAACCTGTGGGCTTAGGAACAAGACCAGCTGGGTTTAATTCCTGCCTCAGCTGTATATCTGGCTCTGTAATTACTTGGTTTCCCTCTCCCTCAGTTTCCTCATCACTAACATGGAGCTGATAATGCCTATCTCTGGGGGATATGGTGAGAAGCAAATAGATCAAACCACGCTTAGATCTGAATACCTAGAACCATGCTGGGCCCATAGCATACATTCAGTTGACATTATCATTATTATTTCTCCATGATCTGTTTTAAATCTTTGTATCTATACAAATGCTATAGGCATAATCTTAGAATGTGTATAATTTTGTCTTCTGCTTTTTTACCATTTAACATTATTTCATGAACATTGTCCAGGATGTGACAGGATTTGTAGTTATCATTTTAATGAATTTATAATATGTCAAATTTCACTTATTTACTTACACTGACATTTCAAATGTTTTTACTTAAATGCACCAATATCTTTTTTTTTTTTTTTTTTTTTTAAGATTTTATTTATTTATTCATTCATTTATCCCCCCCTTGCTGCTTGCGCTCGCTGGGCCAGCCAACCACGCCGTGCGGGCGGGCTTTTGCCTTCACCAGGAGGCCCCGGGAACCGAACCCGGGGCCTCCCATATGGTAAACGGGAGCCCTACTGATTGAGCCACAGCCGCTTCCCGCACCAATATCTTTGTACATACTTCTTCCTTCCTTCCCTCTTCCCTCCTTCCTCTCTTCCTCTTTTCCTCCCTTCCTCCCTTCCTTTCTCCTTCCTTCTTTCTCTGTCTCTCTGTTTCATTCTCTACCTTGCTTACTTTCTCTTAACATTTCACTAGTATGATTACCAGGAGAGGAAATAATGAGTCAAGGTATTAGCATGTCTGTTATATATTCACTTAATGGCTTTTTTTTTTCAGACTTACTTTATTTATTTCTCCCTCCCTGCCCTGGTTTGTGCTTGCTCTCAGCGCTCTGTGTCTGTTCATTGTGTGCTCTCTGTGTCTGCTTGTCTTCTTTTTAGGAGGCACCGGGAACTGAACCTGGGACCTCCCATGTGGGAGGGAGATGCCCAATTGCTTGGGCCACCTCTGCTCCCTGCTTATTGTGTCTCTCATTTTGTTTCCTCATTGTGAATCCTCTTCGTTGCATCATCTCATTGCATCAGCTTACTGTCTTTCTTGTCTTCTTTAGAAGGTACTGGGAACTGAACCTGGGACCTCCCATGTGGTAGCTAGGTGCCCAGCCACTTGAGCCACATCTGCTTCTCTCACATATGGCTTTATATGTGGCTATATTGCTTTCCAAAAGATAATGTTATATGCCCATATATCAATTAAGAACCTTAGAATGATTCTATATAGAACCCAGGGACCAGAGTTAAACCGGGGAAAAAAAAAAAAGGAAGCAGTGATTTAGGAATAATATAAGGCACAATTCAGAAATTGAGAACTATGCCAGAGTGGAGCAGGCAGCTTGAACACTCCTAGCCATTTCCCCATCTCTGGAATTTTAGTAGATGTGACTTGTTAAAGAGGTGATTAAAATTTCACAGATTTGTATCTCTATTCCAGACCTCTCTTCTGAGCTCTGGACTCCTCCCTGTAACTAAGAGGCAGGTCAAACCAACATGGACAAAACAGAGTCTTGATTCTCCCCCACCCACATGGTTGCTTTCATCAGGGGTCTTTGACTCAGTAAATGACATCACCACACACTTGCTCAGCCAAATAACTGGGAGTCATTTGTCATCGTTGTTGTTTTTAACTTTTTGTTAAGAACATTTGCAAACATATATGAAAGTGTAAGAACAGTATAATGAAACTGAAGGGCATCACCCAGCTTCAAGAATTATCAATACAAGCGGACGTTGTCTCAACTGGACCATCACCCCCTCCACCATATTGTGGAACGCATCACAGATATCATATCATTCCAACTGCAAAGATTTTAGCAAATATCTCCAAAAGATACACTTAAAGAAAAAAAGTAAAATTGCAATACTATCATCAAACTAAAAGGATTAACAATACTTTTCCTTTAGCTCATCAAATATTCAACTATTGTTCACATTTCCCCACTAACTTATAAGTCCTTTTTTAAAAGATAGCTTTATTGAGGTATAATTGACAACAATAAATTGCACATATTTAAAGAGTACAATTTGAGAAATTTTGATTTATGTATGCCCCTATGAAACTAGCACCACAATCAACTTGTTTTTTTTTTTTAAGTTTGCTTGTTTCAGTTGAAATCCAGATAAGATCCATACATTGTAGTGGGTTGATAAAACTCAATTCTTTTTTAAATTTATGATCTTTTTCTCTCCTCTCACTTTTTTGTTTGTTTGTTAAGAAACTGAGCTGTTGGTCCCATAGAATTTCCAAAGCCTGATTGTTTCTGATTGCAATCTCATGGTGTAATTTAACATGTTTTCTGTCCCTTGCATTTGCTATGAAGTGGTAGAGCTAGAGCCTTGATCAGATATTTTCTGGGAGGTATTCTTTGCAGATGGTGTTGAATACATCCATCAGGAGGCATATCATAGTAACATATATATAACATAAAATTTGCCATTTTACCATTTTAAGTGTATGGATCAGTGGTATTAATTACACTCACAATGTTGTACTACCATCACCACCATCCATTACCCAGAATAGAAAACTCTGTATCCATTAAGCCATAACTCCCCACTGCCCCCTCGTTCCCAGTCCCTTGTCACCACTAATCTACTTTGTCTCTATGAATTTGCGTATTTTAGATTTTTCATATACATGAAACCATACACTATGTGTTCTTTTGTTGGGCTTATTTCACTTAGCATAATGTTTTCAAGGTTCATCCATGTTGCAGCATGTACCAGAACTTCATTCCTTTTGGTGGCTGAATAATAATCCACCATGTGTATGTACCACATTTTTGTCTATCCACTCACCTGTGGATGGCCATTTTGGTTCTTTCCACCTTTTGGCCTTTGTGAATGAGGCCACTATGAACATCAGTGTGCAAATAGCCGTATGAGTCCTTGCTTTCAATTCTTTGGGGTATGTACCCTACTAGGAATGGAATTGCTGGGTCATAAGGTTATTCTATGTTTAACTTTTTGAGGAACCCTGGATTCACGTCCATTATAGGAATTTATGTTTCCTTGATATTATTTGATATATTTGGATTGCAAACAAAGGAGTCTTACCCAAAATTAATCCAGTTCTCTTTCCCAAGGAAAAAGGAAGATGTATGTGTGTGTGTATGCTGTTCCACACCCACAAGAGGTGCTATGCATGCAAACCTGCATGTAACCATGCTCCCTTCCTTGGGGGGAGCTTGCTGACCTGACCCTAAGGAGGAAAGTTAGGGAAGTGATGTGTTGTTACCACCTTCTGCTTGCCAAGGCCTGTGCTGAGCTGTTTCAGTACAGGTTCCTACTCACCCAAATCAGACTCTTACATAGACAGCGGAGCTCCCATGTTGTGTTTTGTTTTTTAACATTTTTTTTTTAATTAGAGAAATTGTGAGTTTACAAAACAATCATGCATAAATACAGGATTTCTGTGTACCAACACACCACCAAAACTTTACATTGGCATGGAATATCTGTTACCATTGATGATAGCACTTCTTAAAATAATTGTGCTATTTTTTTAACAGTATTTACCTTTGTTACAACTGATGAAAGATTATTAAAATAGTTCTATCTATCATCCATTATTTACATTAGGTGTATTTTTCCTATATACCTCCTTTTTATTACCACCTTGTATTAGTCTTGTACATCTGTTATAATGCATGAAAGAACATTCTTATACTTGTACTATTATCTATAGTCCATCTACAATAGTTGTTGTACAGTCCTATGTTTTATCGTTCAATTTTTAATCTAGTAATACAGAATAAGTTTTTCCTTTTAACTATATTCACGTATACAGTTCAGTGCTGTTGACTACACTAACAGTAATGTACTACCATCACCACCATCCATTTCCAAACCTTTACTATCAGCCTATATAGGAAATCTGTACAATTAAGTATCAACTCCCCATTCCCCAACCCCAATCCGTCTCCCCTGATAACCTATATTCTAGACTCTAACGCCATGAGTTTGCTTATTATAATTATATCATAAAGTGAATTCATACAATATTTGTCATTTTGTATCTGGCTTATTTCACTCAATATAATGTCCTCAAGTTTTATCCATGTTAACATATGTTTATTGGAGGACAGTTTTAGAAAATACCAATATAAAAAGGAAAAGTTAAAATAGTCTGTCATCCTACCACCCAGAAGTCACCTCAGTTGATATTTTAGTCTTATCTTTCTGGAAATGTTCCTGTCACAGCACGCATACACACACACACCATATATATGCATTTTCTTTTAAAAAAGTGGATTTGTTCTATATTGTGAGCGTCTTTCTCTTTTGCTTTTAGAATGTGTGGAAAAACTCTATGACTGACAGCTGTAATATCTGTCCTAAGTCTGACCTGGAGATGAGGTAGACTGAAAGGAAATTTGGGGAAAAGGATGAACTTTCTGTATTCAATGCAATCTACCAATGTTGAAAGAGAATTTGAAAAATGTGTCATACAAAGTACCACACAAAGTACCAAAGGTAGCCTGTAGCAGGGGCTTTGGTGCCCTGTACGGACTCTCTGGTATACCCCACGGGTCACCTGCAGCTTGGCAGACAGTTCCCATAATGCAATGCTTCCTACCTCAAGCATGTTTGCGTCTCAGCCTGGGGCTTTCTCTTGCCCTGCCTCCAGCAGGCTGAAAGTGCCCAGGGTGTCAATGCTTCAAGCAATAAGGATCGTCATGGGTAGGTAAATTCTCCAGTTTCCTGACCCCTGATAGCTGTACAATTCTCACGTGTGCTCTACACTTGAGATCTAGGTGAGATTCCCAGCAGGACCCTGAAACTCCCCACCCCCACCCCACGGCAGCCTACAGGATTAACCCAGCCTACAGAATTATTACATGCCATTTTGGCTTTTTTCTCTTCTGTGTCTCACATCGCTATTCCAGGTAAACGGGAGCCCTATCGATTGAGCCACATCCGCATCCCAGGACATACAATCTTAAACTTAGAGGTCCCTAATACAGAAAAAAGATGGCAAAGGAAAGCCTCCCCATTTAACTTTATTATTCTAGGTTCTTCCAAATAGTAAATACCAACTTGCTTTATTGTTGCTCCCAAATAAAAAAGAAATAACTCCAAACTTCAAAATTAAAGAGTTATCTATAGTTCAAAATGGATTTTACACACGGATGTTCATAGTGGCATTATTCACAATTGCCAAACAATGGAAACAACCCAAGTGTCTATCAACCCATAAATTAATAACTAAAATGTGGTATATACACACAATGGAATTTATTCAGTCATTAAAAGGAATTAAGTCCTGAAATGTGCAACAACATGGATGTACCTTGAAGACATCACATTGACTGAAATAAGTCAGACACAAAAGGACAATTATTGTATGATCTCACTGATTTGAAACAATTGGAATAAGCAAACCCAAATAATCAGAATGTAGAATATAGGTTATCAGGGGACAGGGTGGGGATAGGGAATGGGAAGTTAAGGCTTAAAATATACAGGGTTCTTATTTAGAATGACAGAAATGTTTTGGTAATGGATGGTAGTGACGGTAGCACATTGTAAATATAATTAACAGCACTGAAATAACTATCTGAATATGATTAAAAGGGGAAAAGTTAAATTGTGTGTAAGGTAACATAATCAAAATCTTTTAAAAATCCATGGAACTGCACTATACAATGACCCCTAAGGTTCAACCATGGATTTTAATTGATAGTGTAATTATAAAATTGTGCTATCATCAGTTGTAACAAATGCTCCACACCAATCCAGGGTATTGTTGGTGGAATGGTAGATGGAAATCCTGTATTTTTTGCATGATTTTTCTGTAAACCCACAACTTCTCTAATAAAGGAAAAAAATTGGATTTTAAAAACAACATTTTCTACCTGTTAATTTAAATGTGGCTAAATATAAGTTATTAAAACTGTGAAATAACCATTAGGTTATGATTGTGGAGGAGATGTTAAAGTGAAGTACACTTAATTTTATTAGGGTAACTTAGTAGTGCCTCCTATGAGAAAGACTTGTAACTGGTCGATTTCAGTTTTTAAATCTACATTATACCATTATTTCAATTATAGCAATGATTTAATCAAGTTTGGAAGGAAATGGGACCCTCCAGAAACCGCCATGTAACAGTAACATATTCATGTACTTTGAAAAATTTTCTCCTTGTCCAAAACTTCCCAGAACACATTTATGCATATGAATAAGGAATAAAAGTATTATCGCTTCTAAAATCATCCTCATCTTAGTATTATCAACCTGGAAAGGTCACCTGCACACCCTTTTGCTCTCCCTTTCCCCCTTGTAGACAAATTAGAATCCAGAGACATAAGAAAATGTGACTTGAAAAAAGAAGCACATGTATTTGAAAGTAGAAATACAGCCCTATTTCTGTAATTCAAAATATGCAAGGTGAAGTTTAAAAATATCTTCTAGACTAGCAGGGTTATGGATCCATTGATTTTTCAATATATATATATATATATTTTAGGAGGTACCAGGGATCGAACCTGGGACCTTGTACATGGGAAGTAGGCGCTAAACCACTGAGTTACACCTGCTCCCCTGATTTTTCCATAATTCTTTTTTTTTAAGGAGGTACCAGGGAATGAACCTGGGACCTCATACATGGGAGGCTGGTGTTCAGCCACTGAGCTACATCTGCTCCCCACCTCCTATTTTTTTGAATCAATAATTCTTAAGATAAATTTATCAGACACAGCAGGGTTTGGGGGAAGTAGTAAGTTATATATTTTCCAGAGGAGATGTGAGTTAAAGAAAAATTGAGAAAAAAAATGCCTCAGTGGAATAGGTGGTTAACGCTATTGAGGGCCAAATTACAATGTTTCTGCACATCATTGAACAATTTTTAAATGTCTTTAAAAAGTAGATACTTTTTAGACAGTATTACATAAGTATATATGGAGTAAAACTTGGTTTCATTTGATAATCAGTGTCCTTATATAAGCTCAGTATTATAATTCCTGGGTTCCCATTCTTTTGGAGGTTATCTGTTCTTTATCCCAGGATGTTTTTAGAATTTTCTTTTTAGATTTGTTATGTTTATAAATTTTATTCTTATATTTTATTCTTTCTTTTTCCACATTAGCATTTCAAGATCATCCTTTCAATCTGGGAAATTTAAATTCATTATTTCTTCTAATAATTCCTGTCCTTTATTATTCAGATAATGGCACTAATCTTCTGCTTGCCATACCTGTTAGCTTTTTTGATAAATTTTCTCTCTTTGTCTTTTCTGCTTTCCTCTGGAACTGTTCCTCAATCTTTCTTCATCTGTATCTATTCTGCAATTTATTCATTCTATTGTATCCTTTTTTCCAATGATTATATTTTGTATCTATTTCTACGTGTTGGTTTGTTTTTCATGCTTTCTAGCTCTCACTTCATATTTCTGATATCCTAATCTCTATTAAATATTTTTATCATACTTATTTTAAACTCTTGGTCCATAAGGTCTAATAATTCTGCTTTGGATAATAAGTTTTTCAGATTGTTGTCTTTAGTAAACTGGAAAGTGGCCCCCAAAGACATCAGGTCCTAAACCCTGGAATATGTAAATGTTGCCTTGTTTGTAAAAAGAATCTTGCAGATATGATTAAGTTGAGGATCTTGAGATGGGGAGATTATCCTGATTATCTGAGTGGGTCCTAAATGCCATCACAGTGTCCTTATAAGAGAGAGGAAGAGGGAGATTTCATATGCAGAGGAAAAAGCAATGTGAAGATGGAACAGAGAGAGATTTGAAGATGATGGCCTTGAAGATTGGAGTGATGTAACCACAAGCTAA
Source organism: Tolypeutes matacus (assembly GCA_026826555.1). NCBI lineage: Eukaryota > Metazoa > Chordata > Mammalia > Cingulata > Chlamyphoridae > Tolypeutes > Tolypeutes matacus. The sequence goes on along the minus strand of JAKSZT010005416.1, from coordinate 2,171,972 downwards.
GGAATGCTGGCAACCATCAGAAACTGGAAAAGGCAAGGGATGGATTCTCCCTTAGAGCCTCTGGAGGCAGCGAGGCCCTGTTGACAACTTAATTTTAGCCTAGAGATACTGATTTTGGAATTCTGGCCTCTACAACTGTGAGTGAATAGATTTCTGTTGTTTTAGGCCACCAAGTTTGTGGTAATTTGTTACAGCAGCTGCTGAAGCTGATACGTTGCCTTTCTTTTGTAGTAGTTGTATGCCTCAGGTGTCCAGTTATTTTGGCTTGTGCCAAGAAGATGATCTACCTTGTCTGATAATATGTACTTGAGAAAGGTCAAAGGCTCTGAGATCACAACACTGTGGTGGCAGAAACTTAGAAACAATTAGGTGAATACACTCCATGGAGCACTATGCAGCATATATGTTTAGGAACCTGGACAGATTTTAAAGATGTAATGCCAAATGAAAATGAAGAAATTGATTTCTATAACATACCATTTGTGTAAATAAGAAACACTTGCACACAAAACCATGCACACTTTACAAGAACACATATAAAGAAAAGGCTACACATTATACACATGAGAATAGTTGCTTATGGGAGGGCAGGGGACTGGAAGTGGGGAATAGGGATAGAAGGGAATGAATGAATAAATAAATAAAAACACAAAGGGGCCTTGAAAGGACCAGTTATGATCCTAAACCATGAGCAGGAGGGTGTGATTAACTTAACTGTCTGTATCTGAAGTGTAACATAAATCATCATCATCATCATTACCACCTCCACCATTACCATCATAACTTTAAAATGAAGAACTGAGAGACTACTACTTTCAAGCTGCCTGACCTTGAGCAAGTCACTTCTGTTCTCTAAATATCAATTTCATCATCAATCAATCAAAGGGGATGAGTATTGCTCTATCCAGAAAGATATAAGAATAAGATAAAGCCCAGGTGGTCACCTATGGAGGGTACCCTGTTACTAAGCTCCTGGGCCAGCCTAGAGTCCAACATAGAGGGAGCAGAATTGGAGCTCTGTGATCTTGCTCATTAACAAGGTCCTTCTGACCCTGCTCAAAATTGCCCAACCCATGTTGCCACTCTCACAGGACTCCCTCCCACAAACAAGGCAGAAAATGTAGAAGAGGGGTCACAAACTCAAATACTTTAAGGAGTCAGCCAAATAATAGATGTGTCAAGTCTGAAAATTTTAGAAGCTGACCTTGAAATGAAATTTTTGTGTGCAAATGATTTACTAAGGAAGGGCTCCCTAAAGAAACCAGTCAAAGGATGAAAGAAGCAGGACGGGGAAGGGGTACCAAGCAAGGGTACAATTTCAGGAAGAGTCCTGCAGAGAGTAGCTTGCCCCAGATCCCACAGAGAACTCTTAGGTGTAAGTTATGCCTCTGAATATGTCCTAATCTAAAGCTAGGGCTCTGGAATTTAATTTTCTCCCACTGCTATCATTGGTTAAGTGGCACCCTAAGGGATGTGAACTCCCAAGCACTTACTTGGAGTCTACACTTGCAGGCAAGTGTAGACTCCAAGTCTGCACTCCTGTAACCTGAATGCGGTTTTCCAAAGTGAGTCACAACAGGGTCCAACCTTTAGAACCAAAGCACAGGAGAGGGACACCCAGAATCAGAGTAAAATGTTTAACAGGAGCTGGGTGAAGTGCTACCACTTTCCTGTGATTTCTTGATTTACCTAATCTAATCTTCTTCGTGAACTCCCACCCATTGGTTTATGGGTGGGTGGGGGATTAAAAATGAAATATTCGTCATATCCGATTTAAAGGTTTTAGTCTATTCACTTAATCAGTTTCTTTAGTTATTGCTCAGTCAGAGATGGATGGATACGCTCATATTCTCAGGTATCATACCCATCCCCCTTGCTTCTCTTCCTAAATTGGTAACTTGGGGCATGGGGAGGAGAGTATGTATTGTACAACCCCTATGGTGACCCAGAAGGGCTGGGGTCCCCAGGTGAGATTTCCTTTGACTTCTCTGGCCTCTGAGGTGATGGCTCTCATCACCTCAGAGCAGGTTACCCAGATATCACTCACTGCTGGTGTATCTCTAGTTTGGTCCCTCACATTGGCCTCCACTGGCTGAAGAACCCTGAGTCTGTACTGTGTTTTTCTTCCAGCTGTCCGGCTCAGCAGTCACAGGCTCATTTGCTGTCAACTCACTCTGACCATCATCTCACCCAAACTGGTGTGGGGGATCCCCAGAGGCAGATTATTAGGGAGAGTGTGAGTACAAGAGACCCTTGTGCCTTCAGTGTTCAACCTTACCAATTCTATACACTCTGTGGGGAAGGCACGTTAGGATATACTCATCTTCTGGTTGTATTCTCTCATGCCTCCAGATCCTTCCCTCCACTTGCTGTGCTTAAAAAAGATTGATGCAGGGAAGCGACTGTGGCTCGATCGGTGGGGCTCCCGTTTACCATATGGGAGGCCCCGGGTTCGGTTCCCGCCTGCAAGCCCGCCTGCACGGCGTGGTTGGCTGACCCAGCGAGCACAAGCAGCAAGGGGGAGATAAATGAATAAATTAAAATCTTGAAAAAAAAAAAAAAAGATTGATGCTTTTCTCTTATTTCTACAACGGATCTTCCTTCTACTATCAAGAATGATAGGTGAATTCAATGAGCTGGGTTTTCCTGGCCTGATCCTAGAGAAGTTTCCTCATTTTTTTCTTTGGGTATTCTTTTTTGTATTTCTAATTTCTTCCCACCCATTCAGAAGGATACTTCAGAAGGCAAAAGAGAAAGCCATGTTATTAATTTTCAAAATACTGTTCCCATGGCACATAAATGAGTGAAGTGGTCCTATAATCAGTGATGTGTATGTGTGTGTTTGAGAGAGAGAGAGAGAGAGAGAGAGAGAGGCCATGTGTTTCACCTCGAGCAGTGCTTCTCAAAGTTTAATGTATATCTGAATCACCTGGGGATGTGGTGAAAATGAAGATTCTGATTCAGTACATCTGGGAGGGATGTGTGGTCCTAGAGTCTGTATTTTTTTAAACAGGCTCCCGGTTGATGTCCATGCTAATGGTCCATGTATCACACTTTTTTTTTTTTTCTCGAGGTACCAGGGCAGAGGATTGACCTCAGGACTTTGTATGTAGGAGGCCGGCACTCAACCACTGACCCACATCATGTTTCCTGAGTTGTTTTTTTTTTGTTTGTTTCCTTGTTGTTTGTTTTTGTTTCTAGGAAGCACCGGGAACCGAACCTGGGACCTCGCATGTGGGAAGCACGTGCTCAAATGCTTGAGCCACACCCTGCTTTCCCATGTATTACACTTTGATTAGCAAGGTCCTAGAGGATGACTTACTAATTAAAACTTTTTGTAAAGATGTTCTCAAATAGTTTCAGGGCCAAATTTCAGTTTAGTAAGCAGTTTATACACTTGAAAAATGAGGGTATACTATCATATCACTAAGGATTCATATAGGTTATCTATTATCTAGCACAGGGGTCATAAACTCAAATGCTTAAAGAGGCCAGTCAGAGGCTAAATCGAGACCTTCAAGCTGGGCACTGCTACTGAACTCCAGCTGATGGTTGTCAGGCAGATATGCTGGCCCAGGATGCCAATATATTGTCTGATTTTTAAAGAGATGCTGGAAATACAGAATTTTACATGAAATCTTCTAAGTGGATTCATTTAATTTTTTTTTTCCTGAACACTCTTCAAGCTTAACGAAACAAGTCTGTTGGCCAGATGCAAAGTGCAGGATGCTTGCTTATTCTCTCTGGTCCAATATTTTACTAGACCCTTGAGAAATATAAAAGAGGACCTGGCTTCAGTTCTTAAGATGGGTGTGGCCTTGTTGAGTGCTAAGACATAAGCACATGAAATAGCCAGGGAGTAAGACAAAGATGGTTTGTCTGCAAGTGTGAGGAAGAAAAGAAATCTAAGCCATTTAAAGAAGCTGTGAAACCAAGCCCCAGTGAGATTTCAGATAGTATCCAAGAATTGAATTTTATGATTTGTAGAAGGGTTCTATATGTGGGGAATTGTGTGTTCACTTTGTCTTTAGTGCTGATGGAAAAACAGTGCAGCCATTACTGCTAAATAACCAACTTTGATAACTAATCAGGTAACGGTGATTTGAAGCAAAGACAAGTCAACACCTGGTTGAAATGAAAAAGATTCACCTGCAAATATTAGTGGAATTTGTCACTGAACACTACAAGAAACAAAGAATTCTTGAAGGAAGAAAAAGGATTTTCTTCTTGAACCTTTCTGGCTTGGCTTGTTTGCAACGGTCCTGGCCAATGTCAACATTGGGAGCCTCATCTGCAACATAGGGGCTGGTGGACCTGCCCCAGCAGCAGGGGCTGCACCAGCAGGAGGTCCTGCGCCCTCCACTGCCTCTTCCCCAGCTAAGGATAAGGAAGTGGAAACAAAGAAAGAAGAATCTGAAGTATTGGATGATGACATGGACTTTAGGCTTTTTGACTAGACCCCTTTTGTAACGTGTGCAATAAAAAGCTGAACATTTTAAAAACAAATAAACAACAAAAAGTGGAATGGGAGCATCATCGTCAAGACGTTTGTGGAATGTTCCATAGCCTCAGAGGCTCACAAGGCCATCCAGGCCCCCCTTTTGTTCGTTTGTTTCTCACAGTCAGCAGCATCTGCACTTTTATCCACACCGGAGGCCAGGCCAGACACAGCACCTGTGCCCCTGGAATACCCCCATGTCATTCTGTAAAACCCAGAGGGAGCAAGGAGCAAGTCTCGGAAATGGGTCAAGGTCACTGGAAGAGGTCACTGTTGTCAAAATGCTCCTGGTCGTACACTTCAGTCACCACCTTGCAGCTTGAAACTGTCTTATATGGGATGAAACTGTCTTCAAGACTATGGAAACAAGATAAAAAGAGTATCGTAGTATCATGTAGCATTAGCTGAAAATGGAGTCACAAAAATTCATTTGAATAAACAGATGTGGTTTACGCAAATAATGGTACCCGGAGATGTCCCCATCCTGATCTCCAGAACTTGTGAATATGCGACCTTATATGTCAGAAGGGATTTTGCGGATGTGATTAGGTTAAGGATTTTGAGGATCCTAATAAGAGGGAGGCAGGGGGGTTTGTTTCAGAGAGAGCTTGGAAGATGATATGCAGCTAGCTTGGAAGATGGAGTCAGGGGCCACGAGCCAAGCAATGCAAGCAAATTGTAGAAACTAGGAAAGGATTCTCCCCTACAGCCTTTAGAAGGCTTGCAACCCCGCAGACACCTTGATTTTGGTCCACTCGGGCTGATGTTGGACTTCTCACCTTTAGAACTGTAAGTTAAAAAATTTGTGTTTTTTAGACCACTAAGGTTGTGGTAATTTGTTGCAGCAGCAATTGACACTTAACACAGATGGCAAAGAGATACAGAAGGTATGAAGCATGAAAACACTTCTGAAGTTTTGAGGGGAAGCAGATGTAGCCAGTGGTTGAGTGCCCGCCTTCCACGTATGAGGTCCCTGGTTCAATCCTCAGTACTTCCTTAAAAAAAAAGTTTTGAGAGTTTCCCCATTGATGATACCTTATCACTTGCTGCCCTGAACTTTTTTTTTGGGGGGGGTGGGTGGGTGGTAGGCAAGGGAGTAAAGAGTTTATTAAGAAACAAGAAAAGAGTACACAGCACTAGACATGGACTGCGGACATGCTGCAGAGCGAGACGTGTGCCCTGAATTTCTTTAATTAGAAAAGTTTTTTTAGTAGTTAAAATGGTTTCTTCTGATATGATGACTATCTATTGTTTACATGTGATGAGATTAAGTCAGAGAAACTAAATCAAAGGAAAAACGTATATAAAGTGCTTAGCCTGACACATAGTAGGTGCTTATTAAATGTTAGTTTTTTCCCCCTTTCCCTTTAAGATCTTGGATTTTGAGAATGAAGAATATAATATATATCCATGTTGGTGTTATGTGTGAAGTTTGTTCCTTTATCATGCAGTAGCTGTTTTATTGTATGACTTGAATGTACTGAAACCTTAATTAAGCACATGAATAAATAAAAAGATTCAGCTAACTAGTCTTATTGGAAAACACTAGGCAATTAATGGATCAATCCAAAACAGGTGCACGAATGGGATGAAACTTCTTTTTGACTTAACGGTTGCCAGAATTAATCAAATTGCAAATATGCATAATTCTTTTCAACTGGAAAAATTTTAAGTGCTTATTCTTAGCAGGTCTTTAATATTAATTTCATGCTAAATGAATCATTATGAAATACTGATGAGGAAAATTATTTTTAAGCCATGTGCTCATTTACAAATATAATTTATTACTTGCTGCAGGCAATAAAAAATGTGCTATATTAGTTACAACATACTCTGATTGGTAGGATGCATGCCCTAAATAAGAATGCATTTTTCTATTGAACTAAAGGAAATCAGACTAAAACTGCCCTCATTTAAAAAAAAAAAAAAACGTGGTGTATCATTGCTCAACAGAAAAAGGGCAGATTTTTGTTTTCTGGGAATTTTGTGTCAGATTGCACAATGATAGGGTTGTTTCTCCATTCTACAATGTTCATAGAATTTTAGTAAGCAGATAGTTTCCTGATGTCCTGTCTCTTGGTGTGGTTTTGGGTTCCCCTACCCACCCCCTTTTAAATGAAATTTGTTATTTTCTTGAGTTTTCTTCATTTTGACAACTATATATCTATTGATATATGCTGCTGGAAGATGTTGGTTATGTCGACCGAGAAATAAACTGAGCTGCAAGGCAACAAAGGCATTTATTTAGGGTCTTAGAATTACAATTTGGGTAGCACAGATTCAGGTAGCAACCCAAATTATGTCCCATCTTGGGTCTTTCAGGCAAAGGTTTTTAAAGAAAAAAAAAAAAAGATTACCTAAGTTGTTTATGATTGGTGGGTATTTGGAGAGCTCCAAATGTCCTTCAGGTTAGATAGTTTGCTGAGTTCTTTACCTTGTGGTTTGTTTCAGATGCTGGGATATCCAGGGGGTTTTGAGGAACTTTGCTGCTTGAGGCTTTGCATACTTTGGTAGTTTCTGATATCTGGCTGAGATTTGCATCAAAGTAACCTCCAGACTATACTTTAAATCTCTTGGCAATAGTAACTCTATTTTGCTTTATTTCTTTTTATAGTTACTAAAGGGAAGATTCTCTTCACTAGTCTATAAGCTTCACCAGGGCAAAGAACAGGCTCTCTCCTGCCCCACCATAGTAAACTTAGGACCTACTACAGTGCATCAGCTGAATTCAGCTGTCAGCTACAGAGATCTGAAATAATAGCAGTTTATACAAAATGGAGGTTTATTTTTCTTTGTTGTGAAAGAAGTCCAGGAGTTAGGCAGGCCAGGGCTGTTAAGTGCTCCCATGATTATCACGACCAGGGTCCTTCTCGTTTTTGCTCTGCCATCCTTAATCCGTGACTACAATCCTTGAGGGAAAGTTATGGTCCAAGATGACTGGACCTCCAACTATCTTGCTTTTGTACTAGGTAGGAAGCAGGAGAAATAGGGAAAGGGATAAAAAATTTCCTTGCCTATTGTCTAACTTTTAAGCTTTTCTGAAAATCCCACCTAGCAGCTTCCACTTGTCCCTTATTGGCTTCAACTTGGTTACACGGCCACACCTATCAGCAAGGGAGTCTGGGAAATTATTGAACTGTATGAAGAAATGAAGTCTTAAATAGATGACATAAAGATGCATACGACAACATGGATGACCCTTGAGGACATTTCGTTGAGTGAAGCAAGCCAGGCACAAAAGGACAAATATTGTATGACCTCACTAATATGAGCTAACTATAATGAGCAAACTTATGGAGTTAAGAGCTAGAATAAGGTCACCAGAAGATAGAATGAGGATAGAGTATGGGGATCTGAGGCTTAATTTGTGCAGAATATATAATAAGGTTGATTGTAAATGTTTGGAAATGGATAGAGGTGAAGATAGCACATTATAGTTATTGTAATTAATGACACTAATATATGGGTATGATAGTGGTTAAAAGGGAATGTTTAAGGTTATTTTTGTCACTAGAAGGAAAGCTAAAGGATGAATCATGGATCTGTATAGCATAGTGAACCCTGTTGTGGACAATGAGTGTGGTTAATAGTACAAATATAAGAATGTTTTCCCATGAATCAGAACAAATGTGCACTCTAAGATGTTAATAATAAGGGTGGTATTTAGGCAAAAATGCATGTAAAGCAAACTATGGACTGTGGGGAACAGAAATATATTAATATTTTTCCATCAATTGTAAAAAAAATTAATTATGCAAATGAAAGAAACCATACACAAAATACTACATATTGTTTGACCCTATCTATACAAAATGTAAATATAAATAAATTTATAAAGACAGAATTAGATTGGTGGATATGTATAGCAGGGGAAGGAATGGGGGGTTGAGAGGTGACTACTAATGGGTACGGGGTTTTTCTTTTTGTCTTAATGAAAATGTTCTAATATTGATTGCAGTGATGAATGCACAACTCTATGATTATACCAGAAGCCACTGAGTTTATACTTTAGATGGATTTTATAGTATGTGAATATGTTTCCATAAAATTGCTTTTGGGGGAGTGGATGTGGCTCAGGCAGTTGGGCGCCTGTTTCCCATATGGGAGGTCCTGGGTTCAGTTCCCGGTGTCTCCTAAAGAAGACAGACAAACAATGAACAGACATTGAGCAAAAAAAACAAACAAAAACAAAGCTCCAGGATGTGTATATCCATTGCAGGTGATGCGCCACACTAATGAAAGATGTTTATGTGGGATGTTATGGGAGGTGTGGGAGGTGGGGAACATGGGAATCCTTGTAATTTTTGTGTAACATTTATGTAATCTAAGCATCTTTTAAAATATAAAATAATTAATAATTAAAAAAAAAAACCAATGAGTAGACAACGAGCAAAAAACAAGCAGAAAATGAGCAAAAAAACAATGAGCAAGACAATAAACAGACAGCAAGGAAAAACAAGTGACCAGGGAGTAGATGTGGCTCAAGCAGTTGGGCACCCGCCTCCCACATGGGAAGTCCTGGGTTCAGTTCCTGGTGCCTCCTAAAGAAGAAGACAGACAACGAACAAACAACAAGCAAAACAACAAGCAGACAATGAACAAAAAACAAGCAAACAGACAAAGGAGCCATCGCAGGGGCAGGGCGAATATGTGATGATAGTATTGAATTATAACCCAAAGAATAAAATATCCATAAAAAATTTGCTTTTATAAAAAACTGGGCTTAAAAATAGAAAGTTGGGAATGGGAGCTCCACTATCGGGCATGGAACAATAAGGCCTCTCAATTTCTTTTTTTGCTTGTTTCTGCAGACCAACTTTCTCTGCTGCTTATACTTTTCCTTTTCCCAATAACTTCTATTGGCATGGGGGCATTGGCTTGCTAGGGTGTAGAGTTGTACAGTTTCTCAATGTTGCAATTCCAAATTCCCCAGCAATAGTTTGATTGGTTCAGCTAGGGTCAGGTTCCTATTCTTGGTCCAATTAGCTGTGTAAGAGGATAGGCTAACTAGACAAACTCGTCTTCCTAGGTGCAATCTTTCAGTAGAGCCTAGAGAATGAACATGTAGCGGTGCAGGTAACATGCATCATTTCTAACACATTTCCCTTTTCCATTGATCACCACCTCCTGCAGCCTGCCCTTCCTTGATCTCATGTAGCTTTTTTCTTCAGGGAGGCAGATCAAAGACGTTCACTATTTCACTATTGCTTGCACTGTTCCTCGAGGCATTTCATGTACAAACATTATTCTCATTTTCTTTTCTCTAATTCAACAAATTCAGACATACATTTCCTCAGTCAGAATGTTTTGAGAATAAAACATTCATTCACTTTTCGGTGAATAAAGTTCAATAAGCCTCTGGGATCATATCACCCTGTGTACCTAACTCCCTTCCAACTCACCAAGAACTTGGGAAGTGGGTCTGGTGCTCAGCCTGGGGAATGAGCAAGAGCATAGCAAGTGGTAAGAAGCACAAGCACCAGAGTCTCTCTACCTGGATTCGGAGCAATATGCCAACAGCTACTAGAAGAGATCACTCTCTGCAATGATATCTGTCAAAGTGGAACATTACCTACCACCTAGTTTGCTGTATTAAAGGAAACAATGCAGGCCAAGGACTTAGCCTAGTGCCTGGTACTTAATAAGCACTTATTAATATTTTGCAGTGAGCTAACAGAAGGCATTTATCAAAGCCATGGATGAAATAGTGTTAAGTGCTAAATGAGGGCTGGAAACCAGGTAGGTGTCTGGACTAATTCTAGAAGCAGGATTTCTTACTACAATGACTACTACCACATCAAATCTGAGACAGATGATTCTGTTCCTCTGTTGAATTTTTAAGATTTATTTATTTCTCACATACCCTGCCCCCTGGCCCCTGTGTTTTGCACTCACTGTGTCCATTTGCTGTGTCTGCTGGTCTTCTCTTTAGGCAGCACCGGGAACCAATCCTGGGACCTTCTGGAGTGGGAGAGAGGCGCTCAATCTCTTGTGCCACCTCAGCTGCCTGGTCTGCTGCATCTCTTATTGTCTCCCCTCTGTGGCTCTTTTTGTTGGGTCATCTTGCTGTGACAGCTCTCTGCTTGGGTCAGCACTCCGTGTGAGCCAGCTCTCCTGCGCAGGACAGTTCTGTTTGGGCCAGCTTGCTGCACGGGCCAGCTTGCCTTCACCAGGAGGCCCTGGGAAGTGAACCCTGGACCTCCTATATGGTAGATGGAAGCCCAATTGCTTGAGCCACATCTGCTTCCCTCCTCTGTTGAATTTTGAGGAGAGGTTTGCTAAATTCAGGAACTTTGCGGCAGTTAAACAGTGTTTTTTTCCTCTAGAACATAAAGATTCGAATGTAAAGAATTTAGTAATTTTCACCTACACGTGACATTTATCATTTTTGCCACATTAGTTAAGTAACATTGGATTCTATACTATAAACAGAACAAATTCAATTTTATGAGCCAGTTAAAACAAGAATTCATATCAGGCACTTTACAAAGTGACTATCTCATTACTGCTTTAACTATTAGTAAGGATAGCTGTGTACATATGGGTGCCAGATAAAATGAATGTCTATAAATCCCCATAAAATTAAATTTGGATCTCTATATTATAGATGCTACTCTTAGGCCTGCATATAATGTCCTTTCATATACAGTAAAGTTGGATGAACCTAGCAATACTTGACTGACAATTGAGTTAAAAAGACATAAAGCCTCAATATGGCAAGACCTCAATTATTAAAACTATAGGCTCTTGAAATGATTTTTTAGCAAATACAAACTTTATCACTTGCAAGCTATATAATCTTGGTAAATTACTTAATCTCTCAATTGAGTTAGTTTATTCTTCAAAAAAATGGATATTCCTTCATCATGGAATAGTTGGAAGTATTGTAACTGAGAGCTATTTTTATTATATGTATTTACTGCGTTGATGTAAATTCTTTGAAATCACAGGTGAAGTTGTAGTTTTATGATTATGAGGCATTGATTTAAAAATTTTAAAAAGCTTAAGGCTAGGTTCCTCAATTATTTTTTTTTTTACATTTTAAACATTTATGAAAAATTATGCCTTACCAAGTTCAAAAACAGAAAAAAATCCATCAAGACAAACTAATACCATTGACATAAAGGGAAGTTTATAGAAATGCTGCTTTTCATTTATTTAAGAGGCTTAAATACCTGAATCATTGTATGGAACTGATTTGGGCAGGGAGGTCATTAACCTAGAAAAGATTCTTTTTATTTTTGGTGACCCGCACAGCTAGAAAATCATATTCTAGGCCTTCTTTAGAGGTTTTACCCCCCGCCCCCGCCATTCTCAAAGCTTCAATTTTTCATTAACAGACTAATTTCTATTTTCCCTCCTCTGCATTTTGAACGGCATTTTATAATAACTGGGCAATAACCGGGATAAAAACCCCGAGCTTTTTCTTTTTTCTCTCCCGGTCCTTCCTACAGTTTTTTTCTCGCCTCACTTTCCTGACTTTAGCATAAACTAAACCGGCATAAAACTGAAGCAGCTGCAAAATCCCCACTCCCCCTGGAGCCTAACCCCGGCCTGCGCTAACTTCCGGTCCGAGCCTGTGCGTGCCGTCGCCCCGCCCCCACAAGCCCAAAACTTGTCGGAATTTTCCCGCGATGCCGCGGGAGAGCGCGGGGCCTCTCGCCAGGTCCCAGAGTGCATTGCGGGCATGTGCGCGCGCGGCTCCGCTACCCAGCGACCGCGGGAAAACTCTAGGAAAAAAAAAAAAAAAAAAAAAGGCCTAACAGTCTAATACGAGGCAAAGCCAAAATTGCAAGCCGCAGAACCCGGGCGGTGGCTTCCTTTCCGGCACTGCCAAACTGCTGAAGCAGCTCTGGTGAAGACCACCCGGTAAGAGAGAAGCCGCAGGGCGAAAGCGAAGGCGGCTGCTTCCCTCGGGGGTCTGGCCGACACGTCAGCCTGTAGGGGGAAGGGGGAGAGAAGACTCGCGAGAACGTCGCCGCACTGGGGCCTCCGGGGTTAGGAGAGCGGGGTTCCCGCGGGGTGAAGGGGCTGGGGCGGTGAAGTGAGAAGCCGCGTGGGGTGGCGAAGGCCCGCGGAGGGGCGTGTCCGAGGCCGTGCTGTCGGTGAGGGGCGTGGTCAGAGGGGGCGGGCCCGGCCCAGGGGGTGGAGCCGGGCTGGGGGTCACGCGGAAGGGAACCCCCAGGGCGGTGGGAGCTGGGAGTTGGCTGTTTTAGTTCTTTTTTGTTCATAGAGCGCAGGCAGCAATGTCTTCTTAAAAGGAGAGGAGCAAAGGTGAATTTCGTTGCCTCTGATCCACGGGAGCTGTGAAAAGCGCGCCTCTTTTAACTCATCATCCTCTAAAGCTGACCCATCCTCTCCGTCCCCCGCCGCCCGTAGCGCTAGGAGGGGCCGAGGCCCAATTAGAGAAGCCTCCCGCCCTTCAGGCCTTTCATCCCTGGAGGGAAGGAGGGCTCTTATGTCTGATTGTCTTCCCTACAACTCTCTCTTTGAACGCCTGGCCTTACTGAGTGCGTTCAAAAGCTCTTGAGAGATATTTTGGGTGTTATTTGTTAGGTTGTTTTGTTATTTTATTTATTTTTTTAAATATGGGCGCGTTTGCAACTCGGATCCCTCTGTAGTCACGTTGTGTGGGATAGCCCTTTCTGGAGGAGGAGAAAGAACTGAGGTTTTTGAAGCAGGAGAAGTTTGGGACCAGAATTTTAAGGAAAAAAAGCTAGGAATTTTCCAGCGATGGGTTGTATGTGCCTGGGCTTTTGTCCTAATCTGAAGCTGTTGGAAAGTTCCCAGTTTTATTCTAATCTGTGTATCTTAATGCATCTTTACTGGATGTCTCAGACTTACCATTTATTAAGTGAGCAGAGCACTTTTGGCCACCCAGCTTCAGCTTTTTATGGATGTCATTCACCTTCAGTGATGTGCGGCTCAGAACACTTTCTCATTCTTCTTCAGCCCCTCAAGTGGGAAGGAAAGGTTGCTACACATGATGGAATTCATACCATGTGTTCGGATCATTTATTACATAAGCTTAGATGGAAAACATGTTCATTGTGACTTTATCCATGAAACTTAAATCAAATTGATGTTTCAGTGTAATGAACTGTACCTGCTTCACCTAGAAATAAGCACTCATACAGTACACTAGATACAAGAAAGACTGCATCAGAAAAGAATTTGCTTTTCCTAGTTAATATCAAAGTCCCCTCATTCCCCAAAAGTTAAGGTTAGATCCTACTTCTTTAGAATTGGATTAATTATACTTTGGTATATTATACATTTTAATTTTTTCTGGCATTATCCTGTCATTTTCCCCTTGATTTCTTGAAAAACATTTACTAAGGCCCCAGGAAAGAAAGGTAAACCTGTATTGGTATTTTTGTTCTGCCTTCCAATTAAAAGCATTACTTTGATTGATTGGCGAGATGTGAAAGATGTGTTGCTGCATGTATGTGAAACCTTGTGTATACTTTAAAAAATAAATGGTATTTTTAAGCAGTTCCATATTTCAGCAAGTAGTTCCAGTAACAATTATACAAATTCTCTATTTATGAAAACCAGCTACAGAGAGGCCAGCCTGGCCAGAAGAAAGTTGGATTGATTATCTAGGCTGCAGAGAGAGCCAAAGAAAGCTCACATGTGTGGTATTTCCAAGTTGGTAGTGGTAGTGCCTTAAGTCAGGCTAGAAATCAGCACCAAATGGATTTTTAAATTTTTGTTTTAGGATGGGATATCATTGTTCTGGAGAGACCGGGGTTCGATCCCCGGGACCTCCCGGTAAAAATAAATAAATAAATAAATTGTTCTTGTGGATCCTGAATGACTGACTTTTTAATTTGGAAAAACACTGATAGGAGAAGTAGGTTGAATTTGCAGTGTTTTTAAAATAAAACTATTCTGGAAGTGGAGAAGAAAAAATTTAAAAACTGGTGAGAAAAGTTAGATAATGCAAATCTTGAGCATTTTATTTTTTATTACAACTTTTTTTTTTTTTAATTCAGTTTGGAAGGGACTTTACAAAGTTGTCTGGTTCATTCACTTAGTTTTTCCATAAATTTTGTCGGATATCTAGAAGTCGGCTTGCTGTTAAGATTTCTAATGTAGAAGAAACTATGATCTTCTCTGATGTATTTCTGGTACCTTTCTTTACTTAAAAGAATGGAGGGCTAATATGGAAATGACCATTTTTGAGGCAATATACTCTATATTCTAAAAAGTACTTTTTAAGAAATTTATGGAATTGTGCACTGATCCCCCCAATTCACTTTTTTTTTTAAGATTTATTTTATTTATTACCCCCCCCATCCCTCCTGTTGTTTTTGCGTTTGCTGTCTGCTCTCTGTGTGTTCTTTGTCTGTTTGTCTTCTCTTTATGGGGCACCGGGAACCGATCCTGGGACCTTCCAGGGTGGGAGAGAGGCGCTCAATCTCTTGTGTCACCTCAGCTCCCTGTTCTGCTGTGTCTCTTATTGTTTCTCCTCTGTGTCTCTTTGTTGTGTCACCTTGCTGGACTAGTTCTCTGCTTGGGCCAGCACTCCACGTGGGCCAGCACTCTGTGCAGACCAGCTCGCTGTGCGGGCCAGCTTGCCTTTCACCAGGAGGCCCTGGGAATCGAACCTGGGGCCTTCTATATGGTAGACGGGAGCCCAATTGCTTGAGCCACATCTGTTTCCCCTCCAGTTCACTTTTAGAACATACTGATCACCCCGTCACCTTCACACATACAAGTTTGTAGTCAGTCTCCTCTCCCAAACCCAGCTTTGAGCAACCATTGGTCTGTTTTTTGTCTCTATAGATCAGCCTTTCTGAACTTTTCATATAAATAGTATCATACAATATGTGGTTTCTTGTATGTATCTGACTTCTTTCATTTAGCACAGGGTACAGCTTGTATCAGTAGTTTGTTCCCATTTATTGTTTAACAGTATCCCATTGTATGGATATACCGTATTCTGTTTATTCATTCATCAAGGTTTTGGGATGTTTCTTTTTTTTAACTATTATGAAGAATGCTGCTGTGAAAATTAGTGTGCAAGTATTTGTGTGGATATGTTTTCATTTTTCTTGGATGGATACCTATAAATGCAATTGCTAGGTTGTGTAGTAAATTTATGTTTAACTTTTTAAGCAGTTATGTTTAATTGCCAAACTGTTTGTCATAGACCTACCATTTTACATTCCCACCAGCAATGTCTGAGAGTTCCAATTTCTCCACAGTCTTGCCAACACTTGTTTTTTTTTTTTTTTTTTTTTTTTTTTTTTAATTATAACCATTCTTTTGGGTGTGAAGTGATATTGTGGTTTTAGTTTACATTTCTCTACTGCCTAATTATGTTGAGCATATTTTCATGTGCTTATTAGCCATTTCTACAGCTTCTCTGAAATTTCTGTTCAAATCTTTTGCCCATTTTTTGATTGGGTTATCTGTCATTACTACTGGGTTGTAAGAATTCTTTGTATATTCTAGATACGAGTCCATTAATAAATATCTGTTTTGCAGTTAATTTCTCCCAGTCTGTTGCTTGTCTTTAAATTTTCTTCATTGTATGTTTTGAAACACAAAAGTTTTTAATTTTTAGGAAGTCTAATTTATCAGGTTTTTTTTTTTTCTTTTTCTTTTATGGATTGATTGTACTTTTGGTGTCAAATCTAAGAACTCTGCCTAAGATTTTCTCCTGTTTTTCTTTGAGGCATGTTATAGTTTTAACTCTTTAGGTTTAGATCTGTGCTCAATTTGGAGTTAATTTTTCTATATGGTATGAGGCATGAGTCCAAATTCATCTTTTTGTTTGTAGATATGCAGTTGTCCCAGCACTGTTCATTGAAAAGACTTTACTTTCTCCATTTAATTGCCTTGGCACCTTTGTCAAAAACCAATTGACCATACATGTGAGGGTTTATTTCCAAACTCTCAATTCTGCTTCTGTTTGCCTGTTCTTAAAACAGTACCACATTATCTTGATTATGGTAGCCTTATAGTAAGTTTTGAAATTGTGTAGTGTAAGTCTTCTGATGTTTTTCTTCTTTTACAAGAATGTTTTGGCTATCTTGGGCCTTTGCATTTCCATATAAATTTTAGTATCAGCTTGTCAGTTTCTACCAAAAAGCCTGCTGGGATTTTGATAGCGATTGTATTAAATTTATAAATCCATTTGGGAGAGAATTGCCATCTTACTGAGTCTTCTGATTCACTTGGTTAGATCTTTAATTTCTCCCCGCAGTGTTTTCTAATTTTCATTGTACAAGTCTTGCTTTTTTTGTTGTTGCTAAATTTATTTTGAAGTGTTTCATTTTTGATGCTGTTGTGAATAGAATTGTTTTTTTGTTTGTTTCATTTTTAGATGATTGTTTGCTAATATATAAAAATACGATTGATTTTTGTATATTGATCTTTTATCCCACTGACCTTTCTGAGCTTGATAATTACTTATAGTAGGTTTTATTTGAATTACATTTGATTTTCCATATTCAGCATCATGTTATCTGTGAATAAAGACAGTTTTCCTTCTTCCTTTCCATCTGAATGCCTTTAATTTCCTTTTTGCTTGATTTTAGTGGCTCGAACTTCCAGAACATTGCCACATAGAAATGGGGGAGAGTGGACATCCTTGCCTTGTTCCTGATCTTAGGGGGAATATGTTTAATTTTTTACCATTAGATGTGATGTTAACTCTGTGTTTTTCTTAAGGGTGCGTTATTGGGTTAAGGAACTTTCCTTCTATTCTTAGATTGTTGAGAGTTCTAATCATGAATACATTGGATTTTGTTGGATGCTTTTCCGCATCTCTTAAAGATAACCATGCAGTTTTGTTCCTTTATTCTATTAATATGATTTATTACATTAGTTGATTTTTGAATGTTATACTAACTTAGTATTCCTGGGATAAATCCCTCTTGGTTATAGTGGGTAGTAAGCCTTGTATGTTGCTGGATATTGTTTAGTAATATTTTGTTGAGGATATTTGCGTCAGTGTTCATGAAGGATATTGTTGGCAAATTTTCTTTCCTTGTGATGTCTTTGTCTGGCTTTGGTATTATGGTAACACTGTCCTCTTAGAACGAGATGGAGATGGGGAGAGTTCATTCCTCCTATATGTTCTAAAAGTGTTGATGGAGAATTGGTATTATTTCTTCTTTAAATATTTGATAGAATTCAGTTAAAGCTACCTGTGCCTAGATTTTTCTTTATGGGAAAATTTAAAATTACTAATTCAATTTCTTGTTCTAAGCCTATTCAGACTATCTGTTTCTTTTTTAGTCAACATTTATACTTTCTTTCTAGGAATTTTTTTTCCATCTAAGTTGTGTAATCTATTGGCATAAAAGTCCAGTGTTTTCCCTTATAATCCTTTTTATATAGAGAGAGTCAGTAATCATGGCCTCTCTTTTATTTCTGATTTTGGTAATTTGTGTCTTTTTGTCTTTTTTTTCTTGGTCAGTCTAGCTGAAGATTTGTAAATTTTGTTGATCCTTTCAAAGAACCAATGTTTTGTTTCATTGATTTTATCTATTTTACTTGTTTTCTAATACACTGATTTTTGCTTTAATCTCTATGCTTTCTTCTGCTTCCTTTGTGTTTAGTTTGCTCTTCTTTTTCGAGATTCTTAAAGTAGAAGCTTAAATTACTGCTTTGAGACCTTTATTCTTTTCTAATACATCTGTTCAAAGATATAAATTTATCTTTAAATCCTGCTTAAGCTGCATCCCACAAATTTTGATATGTTGTTTTCATTTTCATTCAGTTGAAGATATTTTCTAATTTCTTTTATATTTTCTTTTTTTGACTCATGGATTATTTAGATGTGTATTGCTTAATTTCCAAATATTTAGGGATTTCATAAATTTCTGTTGTTGATTTCTAAATTTAATTCCATTATGTTGGAGAATGTCCTTTCAGAAATTTATTAAGTCTTGTTATTTTGGCTGTACAAATCAATTCTATATTTCTCCTAATAAGAGAGAGCTAGCCTTTCATGGGAAGGAATTTTCACTCTTTTCTAAAATTAGCAGATGCATCATCCCAAGAGTCATTATATTCATTGCTGTTTATGTTTTCAAATTCAGTTAGAATCCCATTGAATATTTTGTTGCCTAAAGACTAAATTATTAAATTAACTTCAAACAGCTTGTACATGAAATAAAAATGGCAAGAAAGAGATAGAAGAAAATGGTCAACTTATACAAGTAAACACATACCTATAACCAGCAAACAGAAAATCTGCAAAGCTACTAAAGGTCTTTCTTCTGTAATTGGCCACAAGGCCATAATTGATATCTGTGACTTCCTTCTTCCGCTCCTTAGTCTGTATTTCTTTTCCCCCTTAGTCTGTATTTCTTTTCTAGAGCCTTTACTGATTGGTATGTTTTTACCTGATGAGTGATTAAAACCTTCATCCCTAAAGGGTCGGAGCCCACAGTCATCCTGTCTATTTTTGGTTCTTTAGTTTTCCCATCAACCTTTACTCTTATAATCATCTGGCCACCAGGTAGCTCATTGGTTCAAATGGGGAATGGTGCCTTACTGGGTAATCAGTGTTGGTCTCTGATATTGGTAGATTAGGCACTCGGTAGTAGCCAGGTCAGCCTAGGTAAAGGGAAATGCAGTGTGTTGAGCTCATGCATAGCCTCCATCCTTGCCACCATGGCCACTTTGTTCATGGGCCCATTGAGCAAAGACTGGGGTGGCTGGAGAAAGAGACTGACATCATTTTGTCTACCTGATTATTAAGAATCTCTCGAGGAGACTTTTTTTTTAAGATTTTATTTATTTATTCATTTATCCCCCCCTTGCTGCTTGTGCTTGCTGGGTCAGCTAACCACGCCATGCGGGCGGGCCTGCCTTCACCAGGAGGCCCCGGAAACTGAACCCGGGGCCTCACATATGGTAAACGGGAACCCTACTGATGGAGCCACAGCTGCTTCCCTCGAGGAGACTTTTTTTTTTTTTTTTTTTTCCCACTTAGATCATAAATGCTATTTTTTTTTTTTTTTTAATTATGGGTAAAAATCAAAATTTTCACAATACATACAAACATTTGCAAAATGATATATAAATATATATGCATATATGTGTATTTGCTTACAAAAATGTTGTGTATATATATATATATATATATATATATACACATATATTTTAAGAGGTGCTTAGATTACCCAAAATATTTTGAAGTCATTCAGAGAGGCCCATCTGCATATATCTTCCTTAAACTGCCCTGTCACCAGTTTTCCAAGCATGTTCCTTTTAATTCCCTGACCATCCAGGAGAATCTTTAGTAATTGCTCATGAAACACTATAGATTCATACTTCTGGCTATTTTTCATTCTAGAAATAGTGGACAGCCAACATACTGATTGAAGTTCTGGCCTCTGAAAGGATTTTCCTTTCACCACTGTCCATCAGGGTCACCTCTGAGTGGGGCTGTAATGAAGCAGGTGTCCACTTTTAGTGGTACCAGCATATCATGCAGATCCATTTGTAAACCAGGCTTAAGTATTTTTCTTCCTCAGTCATCTGATCATAAGGAATGTCCTAGGATGCCATAGGCATGGACTGAGGTAGAGGAGGCAATGCAACAGGAGTTGGTATTGGAGTCTGCATCACTTCCTCATGCAACTTACTTGTATTTACTGTACTTTCTGGACCTACCTGAGCGTAATCTCTTACATACCATTTTTATTTGATCATAGATTTCTGCTATGCCCAGCCAGCCTTATAGCTAGGTGGTTCTGATAGTACCCAGTCCATTCTGGGCAGTTCAGGTCTCTTGGTCACTTGATGTCCCATGGTTAGGTATTCAGTTTCTACCAAGACCCAGTGGCAAACCAGAAGCTATTTCTCAAAAGTAGAGTACTTATCTTCAGAAGAGGGTAGAGCTTTGTTCCAAAAATCTTAGGGGTCTGTGCTGTGATTCTCCTAGTGGTGCATACCAGGGCTCCAGTCTGCAGCTCTCTTTGCCATGGACACCTAGCTCAAAAGGAGCACATTGTTGAGCAACTTGTATTTCAACCTGAACTTGCCATAGAGCTTTGTCTTGCTCTGATCCCCACTCAAAGCAGGCAGCCGTACAGACGGGTCAAATAGCACATGCAAATGTGGCATATCTTTCCTCCAAAACCCCAAAGGGCCTAACCAAGTGTTGTGCCTCTTTTTTCATGGTGGGTGTGCAATTTATATTTCATCTTGTAGGGGATATCTTGACATGCTCCCGACCAGGGACTGGCAAACTTTGGCCTGTGGGCCAAATCCAGCACACACACCCTCCCTGGTTTTTGTATGACCCATGAGCTAAGAATGTATTTTTATATTTTTGAATGGTTGGGGAGAAAAAAAACAAAAGGGAAAATATGTGACAGAGACTATATGTGGCCCTCAAAGCCTAAGATATTTACTCTCTTGGCCTTTGCTGAAAAAGTTTGCTGATTCCCGCTCCAGACCATTAACTCCCCCCTACCCTGAAACTTCTCTGAGATGGTGGACCCCTGAATCTCCCACTCACTGTTTACATATGTTTTACTAAGGCATCTAAAGTACTTGCTACTTACTGCTCATTGGGCCGGGTGAGCGTAATGTTGCCAGTGTGATATTTTGTGTAATGTCAAGACAATCAAGTGTCCCTGGCTCCTGCAGCCCCATAGCTTGCCCAGTGCCTAGCTTCCGCAGTGTGTGCAGCTTTTCCAGTGCCTAGCTCCTTTAGTGCGTGGTGGCCAGGGCACCTAGCAGCTCCCACCAGCCAACAGCCCACTCCAGCATCCCTTCTGATGATTTTGTAACAGAGTGCCTCTGGTGAGACACCTTCCTGTAAACTTTTCCTGGCATCCTAGGAGGCCGGTTTCTGGCAAGTTACAGAAGGGAGACTTCCAGCAAGTTCTTTTGCTGTAACACCCACAGCAATTTTTCTGCCTTCAGTGAGCCACGGCCATGCCCTCTCCAACAAGGTCTAGATCTCAATTTTGGGGTGTGAGTGGGGGTGAGGAGGGTCTCTCCCTTGGGTGCTCAATCGCAGCCCTAGGGGTAGTGGCTGCTCCTTATAAACGCTATTCCTCTATTCTTTTTTTTTTTTTTTCTTTTAAGTTAGAGAAATTGTGGGTTTACAGAACAATCATGCATAAAATACACGATTCCTATACATTGCCCTACCACTAACATCTTGCATTGGTGTGTAACATTTGATTACAATTGATGATAGTACTTTTTAAAAGTAATTGCAGTTTTTTTTTTTTTTTAAAGATTTTATTTATTTATTCATTTATCTCCCCCTTGCTGCTTGTGCTCGCTGGGTCAGCTAACCACGCCGTGCGGGCGGGCTTGCCTTCACCAGGAGGCCCCGGGAACCGAACCCGGGGCCTCCCATATGGTAAACGGGAGCCCTAGTGATTGAGCCACAGCCGCTTCCCATAATTGCAGTTTTTATAAAAAGTAGTTACCTACATCTTAATGTAGGTAGATGAAAGATTATTAAAATAGTACTATTAACTATCATCCATAGTTTACATAATACAAGTTTTCCCGTATATCACCCTATTATTCACACCTTGTATTAGTATCTTACATTTGTTATAATCCATGAAAGAATATTCTTATATTTGTACTATTAACTATAGTCTGTTTTTTATAATAGAGTTCACTGTGTTATACAGTTCTAGGTTTTATTTTTAAATTTTTACTCTAGTAACATGTACTACCTGAAGTTTCCCCTTTTAACCACATTCATATACATAATTAAACATTGTTAATTATTACACTCCCAATAATGTGCTACCATCACCACCATCCATTTCCAAACCTTTACAATCAACCTAAATAGAAATTCTGTACAAATTAAGCATCAGCTCCCCATTCTGTAAACCCTGTCTATCCCCTGGTAAACTCCTAATCTAGATTCTAACTCTATGAATTTGCTTATTATAATAAATTCATATTAGTGAGGTTATACAATATTTGTCCTTTTGTGTCTGGCTTATTTCACTCAGCATAATGTTCTCAAATTTTATCCATGTTGTTGCATGCATCAGGACTTCATTCCTTTTTATGGCTGAATAATATTTCATTGTATGTATGTATTACATTTTGTTTATCCATTCATGACTGATGGACACTTGAGTTGCTTCCATCTTTTGGTAATTGTGAATAATGCCACTGTGAACAACAGTGTACAAATACCTGTTTGAGTCCCTATTTTCAGTTCTTCTGGGTATATACCTAGTAATGGGATTGTGGGATCATATGATAATTCCATACTTAGTTTTCTGAGGAACTACCAAACTGTCTTCCTCAGCAGCTGTACCATTTTACATTCCCACCAGCAATGGATGAGTGTTCCTATTTCTCCAAATCCTCTCCAAAACTTGTAGTTTTTTTTTTTTAAATAGTACCTGTTCTAAAAATAAATAAATAAATAAACAAATAAATAAATAGTACCTGTTCTAATGGGTGTGAAATGATATCTCATTGTGGTTTTGATTTGCCTTTCCCTAATAGCCAGTGATGTTGAGCATCTTTTCATGTGCTTTTTAGCCATTTGTATATTCTCTTTGGATAAGTGTGTATTCAAGTCTTTTGCCCATTTTTAAATTGGATTGTTTGCTTTTTTATTGTTGAGTAGTAGGATTTCTTTATATAGTATGGATATTAAGCCCTTATAGGATATGTGATTTCCAAATATTTTCTCCCATTGAGAAGATTATGTTTTCACTTTTGTGACAAGTTCTTTGAGGCACAAAATTTTTTTAATTTTGAGGAGGTCCCATTTATCCATTTTTTATTTCGTTGCTTGTACTTTGGGTGTAAAGTCTCAGAAACCATTCCTAACACAAGATCCTGAAGATGCTTCTCTACATTTTTTTCTAGGAGTTTCATTGTCCTGGTCCTTATATTTAGGTCTTTAATCCATTTTGGGCTAATTTTTGTATATCGTATGAGATAAAGGTCCTCTTTCATTGTTTTGCATCTGGATATCCAATTCTCCCAGCACCATTTGTTGAAGAGACTATTCTTGCTTAGTTGAGTGGCCTTGGCATTCTTGTCCAAAATCAATTGACCATAGATGTGAGGATCTATTTCTGAACTCTCAGTTAGATTCCACTGATGAATATGTTTCTCCTTGTGCCAGTACCATGCTATTTTTTTTTTTTAATTTATTTTTATTGTGGGTAAAAATCAAAATTCTCACAATACATACAAACATTTGCAAAATGATATATAAATAAATATGCATATATGTGTATTTGCTTACAACAATGTTATTTATATATATATATATACACATATATTTTAAGAGGTGCTTAGATTACCTAAATTATTACACGGAACCCACTGGGATTCCCATATTGCCCGCCTCCCACACCTCCCACCACACAAACATCTCCCACAAGTGTGGCCCACCACCCTCAATGGACTTACACATCCTGGAGCCTTGCCACCAGCCATAGACCACAGTTCACATCGTAGACCACACTCTCTCCCACACAGTTCTGAGTGGTGTGTGCTGATTTAAAATGGCCTACATCCGTTGCCACAACAGTACTCAGGACAACCTCCAACTCCCAAAGAAGCCCCTGTATTTCAACTGCTCATCCCCTCCCTACCCCAAAAGTGTCAAGTGGCCACTGGCTCCACCTCATTGTTATAATTTCTTGCATTGCTAGAATCACCATAGTACCATGCTATTTTGACAATTGTAGTTTTTATCTTTTAAAGTCAGGAAGTGTGAGTCCTCCAACTTTGTTCTTTTTTTTTCAAAATATTTTTGGCTATTCGGGGTCCCTTACCCTTCCAAATAAATTTGATAATTGGTTTTTTCATTTCTGCAAAGAAGGATGTTAGAATTTTGTTTGGAATTGCATTGAACCTGTAAATCATTTTTAGTCTTCTAATCCATGAACATGGAATGTCCTTCCATTTATTTATTTATTTATTTATTTATTTTTATTAGAGAAGTTGTAAACTTACAAACCAATCAAGTACATGTGTGGAATTCCCATACGGCACCCCTCCACCAACACACTACATTGTTGGGGAACATTTGTTACAGATTATGAGTTAATATCATCAGACTATTACCACTAACTATGGTCTACAGTGTACATTTGTTATATTTTTTCCATACTACCCTATTATTAACACAGTTGCATAAGCAACAAAAGAAAACATGGATAAATGGGACCTCTTCAAACTTACACACTTTCGTGATTCAAAGGACTTTGTCAAGAAGGTGAAAAAGGAGGGAAGCGGCTGTGGCTCACCGATTTTTTTTTTTTAAATCGTGAATAGGTATTAATTTTTGTCACATTTTTCTGCCTCTATTACGGTACACATAAATCCTTGGAGAGTCTGTTTTGATTTAGCAGTTTTGACTTTGTGGTAATTTTGGGAGTTGTCCTCTACTATCATTTATTTTAGAATCCAAGCCATAGTTTCCATAATGGGGTTCATGGTTATTACTTCAGCGTTTGTCTACCAACTGTGAAGGACAGGGATTTTGATACCTAGATTCTTAGTTGGCTGAGGCATCTATTCATTTATGTAGTCATCTATTCAACAGATACTGAGCACTTTATTAGTCAAAGTAAATACTAGCTGTGGTAACAAACTCCCAAATTTCAGTAGCATAACATACACATAAGAATTTTTTGCTGGGAAAACGGCTGTGGCTCGGTCAGTGGGGCTCCCGTTTACCATATGGGAGGCCCCGGGTTCGGTTCCCGGGGCCTCCTGGTGAAGGCGGGCCCGCCCGCGCGGCGTGGTTGGCTGACCCAGCGAGCGCAAGCAGCAAGGGGGGGATAAATGAATAAATAAATAAAATCTTTAAAAAAAAAAAAAAAAAAAGAATTTTTTGCTGATATCACAATCCCATGTATGTTGGGTATCTCTTCTGTGCATTTTACTTTAAGGTATCTGGGCTCCTTCTGTTTTGTGACTGTACCTCCCAGAGTGCTTTACTTCCAGTCATGTCTATTGAGGGAGGGAAGGCAGAAGACTGTACAGGATGTTCTAGGGGCCAGGCTAGGTAGTGGCATACATCACTTATGTTCTCATTCCTTTGGCCAGAACTCCATCATAGGGGAAACCTAATCAACAAGGAGCCTGGGTCGGGAAGCGGCTGTGGCTCAATCAGTAGGGCTCCCGTTTACCATATGGGAGGCCCCGGGTTCGGTTCCCGGGGCCTCCTGGTGAAGGCAAGCCCGCCCGCACGGCGTGGTTAGCTGACCCAGTGAGCGCAAGCAGCAAGGGGGGGATAAGTGAATAAATAAATAAAATCTTAAAAAAAACAAAAAACAAGGAGCCTGGGAAATACTGAGTTGTACCCAGTGGGTACAGGAGTGGGGAGCACTGTTAGATTCTGCCACATATACATGTTCTGTATCAGGCACTGTGCTAGGTGCTGGGGATATAACAGTGAACAATATACATCTGGTCCCTGCTCTGGTTGAGTTTATCCTCCAGGATAGATTCGCAGGTGGAGGGCCATGAATTGAGAAGGAAGAATTGCTTCATGCCCTCTGTCTGCCATTGGCCAGATAATTTCTCTTGCTTGACAAAATAAAGGTAATAATTTCATGAGAAAAAACAAACCCCATTGAATACTTTAATGTGACTCATGATATAACTGAAGCATTAGAAAGTCTCACTAAAGTCTTCTTTTCAATCTTGTGATGGTCTTTGGAACAGATCCATATAGAACAAACATGATAACTATGTTAAATGTGTGTATACAGTGGAGACCAGATCTCATTTACAGATATGTGTGGCTTATATAGTTTTAAGACCTTTTGAATCATTTGCTATTTAAACAGTGAGAGAGTGGGAGGCGGCTGTGGCTCAATCAGTGGGGCTCCCGTTTGCCATGTGGGAGGCCCTGGGTTCGGTTCCTGGGGCCTCCTGGTGGGGGCAGGCCCGCCCGCACGGCGTGGTTGGCTGACCCGGCGAGCGCAGGCAGCAAGGGGGGGATAAATGAATAAATAAATAAAAATCTTTAAAAACAAAACAAAACAAAAAAAAACAGTGAGAGAGTTCACCTTAACAAATCCATATTTCCTGCCTTTTTTTTTTTTTGAATGAAAGACAGTCTGATGATATTAAGCTTGAGTTCCCTTTTGGTGGCAACTGGCAGGAGCTGAGCCCCGGCTGTCTTCTTTGGACAGTGCTGTGTCTTCCAGTTGCTTCAAGGTCTATCTGGTTGCCTTACTCATTTAATTTATCCACTGTGGATGTTTGAGTTTATGACCTTTGGTCTGAAGTAACTTACTAATTTTTGGTACATTTTGAAATGCATTCAGTTGTCAAATAACATTTAGAGAAAAAAAATGGATAGAGCAGAACAAATTTATCATATCTATTGGGAAAATAACTGTAGTAATCTGTATTCTCTGGTGAATTCAAAGTTTCATATCTGTGGTAAAAAGCTTATTATTATTATTCTCAAACAATAATATATGCCCTTCAGAAATCAGTTTTTTAAAAATTTATTTTTACTTTATTGATTTCATAAGCAAGGATTTTTTTCACTTCTTTTGATTTCCTGGTTTATTTCTAATATTACTTTGGTTATAAAGGTCTGTTAATCATATAGTGTTTTTGCATTCTTTAAATTATTTTCATATAGATTATATGTGATTCTCATATGTGCCAAGATAAGACAGGCATTAAAAAAAAAGACATATGGGAAACAGATGGGGCTCAAGAGGTTCGGCGTCCGTCTACCATATGGAGAGACGGGGTTTCGATCCCCCTACCTCCCGGTAAAAAAATAAAAAATAAAAAAAAAAATAAAAAAAAAAAAAAAGACATAGTGGGCCTTTTCAGAAACATTAACATGGACCACTGTCAGGGGTTCCTGAGAGATTGCAAGCAACCTGCCTGTCACTAGATGACTCTTTGAGATGGGATAGCTGCTGAAGAACTTCTTGGGTTACTTCTATTTGTGCAACCTTTAAATGTCTTAATTATTATGGCATGACAACCTGTCCAGTTATTAAAAGAGCCAAACATTTCTCCTTACCCAGAGTCAGCTGATTTTAGCAGAAATCATTCACTTTCAATAATAACATCTCTTTGAAATGTTGACACAGAAGGAAACTGAAGTTTGTGGCAAGCTATTCACTGTTACCCAGGGAAAGGCACTTCTGGTATGGTGTTGCACCAGTAGCTCTTAGATAGGGGCTGCTGATGCTTCTTATTGAAGCATTCTTTTTTTTTTTTTTTTTTTTAAAGATTTTATTTATTTATTCATCCATCCCCCCCTTGCTGCTTGCGCTCACTGGGTCAGCCAACCACGCCGGGCGGGCGGGCCCGCCCCCACCAGGAGGCCTCGGGAACCGAACCCGGGGCCTCCCATATGGTAAACGGGAGCCCTACTGATTGAGCCACAGCCGCTTCCCTGAAGCATTCTTTTTTTTTTTTTTTTTTTTTTTAAAGATTTTATTTATTTATTCATCCATCCCCCCCTTGCTGCTTGCGCTCCCGGGGTCAGCTAACCACACCGTATGGGCGGGCTTGCCTTCACCAGGAGGCCCCGGCAACGGAACCCGGGGGCCTCCCATATGGTAAACGGGAGCCCTACTGATTGAGCCACAGCCCCTTCCCCTGAAGCATTCTTAAACAAGGCTTTGGCAGGCTTTTCTGATGCATCTTTCTACTCTGTAAATAGAGGCATTAGAAGAAATGTGATTTTTGAATACTGCCTAACCAGTTTCTGCTTGCTAACATATCCTGAAACCCTCAGTGAATGCCAGCAAACAAATTAAATCCACACGCTATTTGATACACATATCTTTTCCTCAAACAAAAGTTGAATTCCATGAACACAAATTGAGTCATTTTCCAAATGTTTGTATATGAATGGAAGGTTTTGTCCTATTCTTTTGTAACCAATACCATAAAACTTCTGAAGAATCCATGATGCATTTATTGTACAATGTTAATCCAAAACAAAACTTTATACTGACTAGACTTGAAGCTATAGAAAGATACCATACTCATTTCCATTGATCAGTACAACATGTTTGTACCAACCTGATCTAAAAAATGTGTAAGAGTGCCATGCTCTAAAACCTTATTATAGTTGTAAACACAAGTGCAGCTGTTACAAATCTAGCAAAACCACAGATTAAACAATTTAAAATTTACCGAAGATGACATTCCAGACCCATTTTTCATAATACAAACACTCTGGGACATGCCTTTGAAATGAGTGGGATTGTCATTAATATTAATGCCACTGAATTCAAGGCTGAGAAGTCATTTCTCTTTGAGCTTTATTTTCACTCCTAATTTAGGAATAAAATATGCTTTTAGCTTGGAGTATGGCATGTTTGTTCACAGCCTGAAAAAATTTGACCCTGTTGCTTTTGAATTGTAAGAATGTAAAAACACAGTTTAAATGTTTTATTCTTTCTGTATGGTTGTTGAACTCAAATGATGTTAGAATTAAATTTGGCAAAATTAGCTGTCAGTGGAATCCAATTGCATTGGTCAATTAACAAATGATGTTAAAAATAGTTGATATTTTAGGATTATGTTAGTGTGACATTTTAGAATGCTGTTTTTAAGGAAAGAATTTTCTTCTAAATGATTCTGAGTATGTTTCTTTGCGGTCTTGTCTTTCAGCTAGACGAGGATTGTACAAACCTTCAAAATCTGCACCACTCTGATTTTTCTCCTTACTTTCTACTTATTGGATATTTGGGACAACTGGTGAGGTGTCAATTTGACATTTCTAGAGCTACTTTATATGCTCCAATTTTCTATTAAATCTTGTATGATTTTTGCCAAATTTCTGAGTATGCAAGGATCCACTGGGAGCTCTCTGAATGAACTCCACCAAATAGTTTGTGGGGTCAGTTTTGTTTTTGTTTATTGGTACCTGCATTTTAAAGTTCCATTTGTCTTTACTGAATTTCTTAACTGGACTTTTGGGGAAGCTTCTAAATTGGGTAAAAGAGCAATTAAATGACTTTGTAAGCTACCTCTAGTTCTCTGTTACAAAGAAGCAACATTTATCAAAAGAAGACAGTTGAATCTCTCTCATATAAACTTGTTCTTCAGTTTCTAGTAAACATTTTCTGATCAGGAGAATTGAAGCTAACCATTGTTAAGCACCATCTTTTAACCTAAAATTATTAATTGTGAATGCACATAGCTGATATGGTAGTATCTTATTCAGAAGAACATTATCTATTTCTTTTTTATTTTTTAAATTAATTTAATTTATTTATTTCTCTCCACTGCCTCGTTGTTTGTGCTTGCTGTGTGTTCGTCTTCTTTTCAGGAGGCACCAGGAACTGAACCTGGGTCCTACCATGTGGGAGGGAGGGGCCTAATCGCCTGAGCCACTTCTGCTCCATGCTTTGTTGTGTCTCTCATTATGTTTTCCTCCCTGCATCTCTTCTTGTGTCTCTTGTTGCATCAGCTCACTGCGCCAGCCCATCGCGTCAGCTCACTGTCTTGCTTGTCTTCTCTAGGAGGCACTGGGAACGGAACCTGGGACCTCCCATGTAGGCAGGAGCTCAGTCACTTGGGCCACATCCATTTCCCAATTTCTTTCAACATAAAAGATTGGTATACAATAATGTTGCTGTTGCTTTTACCTCTCTTTCTTTTCTTTCCCTTTTTTTTTTTTTTTTTTTTTTTAATTTAAAGGATTGTGGAGGTTTCTTTTAACTCTTTTGGCTATATTTTGAGAAGGAAATCTGGGCAGATACAAATTGTCCTTTCCTTTCCTGTTTAAAAACTTTTTTGCAACCATCTTGGGATGCTTTAGATTGCCACAGGGCTGCTGATGCAAAGTACCAGAAATGTGTTGGATTTTATAATCGGGATTTATTTGGGGTAAAAGCTTACAGTTCTGAGGCTGTAAAATATCCAAATCAAGGCATCAGCAGAGATGCTTTCTCACCAAAGTCAGCTGCCACATGGTAGAGCAAGATGGCTGCCAATTTCTTCTGAGGTCTATGTCTTACCCTCCAGAATCTACCATCTGCTGGAGCTCATCTGTGGGCAACCAGGCATAGGGCTTGTGTCTTATGAGGTCTCCTCTCTCAGTCTCTGCTGCTCCATTTTCTTCCTGAGTTCAGCTGTGTGCAATTAGGCATGTGGCTCACCTCTCCCTGGGCCTCTGCTCTTTGAGCCTCTTTGGCAGGGGTTCTTAACAAGGGGTCTGTGAGCTTGAATTGAAATAAAAAAAAAAAAACATTATTCTTGTGGGGACATGTTGGTGTGGGTGTGATATATTTATTAAACCATACTCAGTATAGTGTGGACTTAGTAAGGGGTCTTTGGTTTTCACCTGACTGACAAAGGGGTCCATGGAACAAAAAAGGTTAAGAACCTCTTGTCTTGGGGCTTCTCCTCTTGAGCTCAGCTGTGGGAAAACCTGGAGTCCTTTCTCTCACATTGAGGATCAAATATGTTGGCTTCCTTTTCCTCTTTCTCTTTCTGTGTCTCCATTTATATCAGACCCAGCAAGAGGGCTGAGACTCAACCCGAGTCATGCCTCACTGACATAGACCAAACAAAAGGTTCTCACACCCACAGGAATAGATTAATTCAAAAAACAATCTTTCTCTTTTTGGAATTCATAAAAGAATTTCAAACTGTCACAGCAACCATCCTGGGATTTTCCTTCACTATCATCCATTCTTCTATTCTTCCTCTGATAATGGCTCTTCTGTTTACTGTATCCCATGTCTTCCTTTTTGGTAGTTTACTACCTCATTTTGGTGGAGCATGTCCTTTAGTAGCTTTCTAAAATAGGGTATGTGAAGTAAATTATTTCTAGCCACTGGCTATCTGAACTTGTCTTTTAGTCACACTTGATTGATAGTTTGTCTGGATAAGAATCCCAGGTTGGAAATAATTTTCCTTCAGAATTGTGAAAGCATTGTTCTGTTTCCTTCTAGTTTCCAGTGTTTCTTCAATTTCATGATCAGGTGCCTTGGTGTGGATCTGTTTTCTTTTTTTTTTTTTTTAAAGATTTTATTTATTCATTCATTTATCCCCCCCCTTGCTGCTTGTGCTCGCCGGGTCAGCCAACCACGCCGCGCGGGCGGGCCTGCCCCCACCAGGAGGCCCCGGGAACTGAACCTGGGGCCTCCCACATGGCAAACGGGAGCCCTACTGATTGAGCCACAGCCGCTTCCTCTGGATCTGTTTTCATCCATTGTGCTTGGCACTTGTTTAGGCCTTTCAATCTAGAAACTTGTATTTCAGTGCTAAGAAAATTTTGTAGATTATATCCTCCCATCTATTTTTTCTGGAAATCCTTTATGTGGGTGTTTGACTTTCAGAACAGTTCTGATTTTCTTATTCCATTACCTTTTCTTTTTTTTTTTTTTTTTTATTAGAGAAGTTGTGGGTTTACAAAATTTTATCAAGGTGTTATTAACACCTTACATTGGTGTGGTGCATTTGTTACAATTGATAAAAGCACATTTTAATAATTGTACTAGTAACTATAGTTCATGGCTTAACTTAGGGTTAACTGTGTAGTGAAGTTCATTTATTATTTTTTAAAAATTTTATGCTATTACCATATATATAACCTAATGTTTCCCCTTTTAATCACATTCAGATATATATTTTAATATTAATACTGTGCTACCATCATCACCATCCATTACCAAAATATTTCCATCATTCCAGATAGGAATTCTGTACATTTTAAGCATTTTAATTCCCTGTTTCCTATCCCCACCCCATCCTCTGGTAACCTGTAGTCTAGATTCTGACTCTATGAGTTTGCTTATTTTAATTGTTTCAAATCAGTGAGATCATACAATAGTGTCCTTTTGTGTCTGACTTATTTCACTTAATGTGATGTCTTCAAGATACATCCATGGACCACACATTTAATGGTGTTTGGAGGAAGAGGAACCTGCTAGGCAATTTGAGACCCACTGGACAAAAAATGGGAGGCATTGATACCATGGAAAGGAGTCAAGATGGAAGGAGTGGGAAGCGGATGTGGCTCAGGTGACTGGGCTCCCATCTACCACATGGGAGATCACTGGTTCGGATCCTGGTGCCTCCTAAAGAAGACAGCGAGCTGATACAATAAGAGACAAAAGAAGACAAAACATAGTGAGAGAGACAACAGAGTGGGGAGCAGTGATTCCTGGTGCCCCGTAAAGAAGACTGTGAGCTGATGCAACCCACAGGTGTGGCAAACTGCCGCAGTAAGATGATGCAACAAGAGACGTGGTGAGGAAAAACATAATGAGAAACATAATAAAGCAGGGAGTGGAGGTAGCTCAAGTGAGTAGGCACCTCCCTCCCACATCAGAGGTCCCAGGTTTGGTTCCCGGTGCCTCCTAAAAGAAACAAGGAAGACGAACAGACACAGCAAGTGAAAAGCAACAAGGGGGTGGGGAGAAATAAATAAAATAAATCTTAAAAAAAATAAATAAATAAAAGGAAGGAGTACTCCTCAGCTTCTATCCCTGCAGAAAGGTCAAGTGAAATGAGGATAAGCATAGAGAAAGTCCTGGGAGCCTCATTTTTATGACCAGATTTGGGGAACAAACATTATTATATTTCAAGACAAAAGTTGCTCCCTCCCTCTTGGAGAATATGCAACTCAGTTTTGGAAGCACTGACGTAGAGGGCAAGCTGATGGTCAACTTAGTCTGAGTGAGTGTGATATTGGAGGAAGTAGACTGGATAAGGCAAGGGCTGGAAGATTAAAACATAGGAATATGGGGTTCTTTTAATGTGGGTAGATGCCTAGGGGTGTGAATCAAGAAAATGGATTGACTTGTATATGAGGGTCTCTAAGACCACCCCTAGCATATTGTTGTCCTCATGGTTATGATTTATTACAGCAAAAGGATACAAAGCAAAATCAGAGAGAAAAACTTCATGGGATGAAGTTTGGAGGAAACCAGGCATAAGCTTCCAAGAGTCCTCTTCCAGTGAAGTCACACAAGACACACTTAATTCTTCCAGCAATGAGTTATGATAATGCATGTGAAATATAGACTACCAGAGAAGCTCATTAGAAGCTCAGTGCTCAGGGCTTTTATTGGGGCTTATGACTTAGGTGTTGGTAAGCTGGTCACATGTACCAACATTCCAGACTCTCAGAAGGAAAGCAGGTGTTCGGCATAAATCACATTGTTTGTGCAAACAGTTTAAGCATAGTGAGCCACTCTTATCAGTTAGGATGGTGGAAACCCTCCTCAAATCCAAGATCCCAAATGGCAGCCAAGAGCCTACCTTGCCAACAGGCTTTTCTCAGGCCTGTTATATTAACTCTTTTTGTGTACAATCAGTTTAAGAGGTAAGCCATTTTTAACGGTCAGAACTGAGTTTTAATCTCAGTCAATTTCAGAGGTGTTTGATGGCAGGGTTAGAGCCCCACGTGTAGATTGGTGGTGTGATAATAGGAGGCTGAAATCTCAGCTAGAAGATTAGGAATTAAGGGTGAGAAACATTGTCTTTGGAATATTGGAACTCATAAGAAAGAGAATCATGGGAGTATGAAGGGCTGATCAGACTAGTACCTCAGCCGAATCAAGGTGCATTTTTTTTATGCAGTATGAGAGAATAGTGACAGTGCTGTTTTCTTTTAAAAATTTGCCTTTTTGACTGTTTGCTCTTTAAATGTCCTTTAACTCAAATACCATCCTTTGTGATTTAGTTCAAATCATTAACTCAAAATTCTAGATCTGAACCATTTATTACTGTAGTCACTAGCCACATTTAACTATTTAAATTAGTTAAAATTAAATAAAGTTAAAAATTCATTTCCCCTGTTGCATTGTCCACGTTTCAAGTGTTCAGTAGTCACATGTGGCTAGTGGCTACTGTATTGGATGGCACCCAATATGGACGAAAAAAATTCCTTTTCTAGATAGTTGTCTCATACCTCTCCGTGTTCATTTTCTGTTGCAGTGGTTCTCAACTTTTCTAGGTTCAAGGCATTCTTAGGAATGCTAGAATTTTTGGTGGATATCCTTGATGGTTTTAAAATAATAACACTAAAAAGTGAGCCACAATTACAGTGCCAACTGCTACAGTATAATATGTCTTACTGAGTCTATGAACATATCTGCAGTTATCATGCTATTCATTTGACCCTGCTGCAGTGGTATGTGCTCTTAGGAAAGCTGTTATTTCATTGTGAGATAATAAAACGTTTAACATTGGGCAGAAGGATCATCCTTCTACCTGGTACCTACCCTACCAGTCTGTATCTTCATATGTGGTAACTATTCTCAAGAATCCTCAAAACCACCTTTTGAGGTATTAGTCCACTGTCACAGCAAGTGAAGTTGGCACTCAGAAATTTCACAGGGTCACCAAACTAGTGAATAAAGATGCTTGATTCAGACCTTTCTGTTTGTCTTCAGAATTTGTGCTTTTCCCATTGTGGGCTTGGCCAGTGATGACCCATTCTCTCCACCATGTGAGTGACTCTCCCAAAAAATCTTTCAAAGTTGTGCTCTATTAACATAAAAAAAAAAACATTCTGTATACATTTAATTCAGGGTAAAGACTGA
The DNA here is from genome assembly GCA_026826555.1 of Tolypeutes matacus. Taxonomy (NCBI): domain Eukaryota; kingdom Metazoa; phylum Chordata; class Mammalia; order Cingulata; family Chlamyphoridae; genus Tolypeutes; species Tolypeutes matacus. The sequence continues at coordinate 2,136,983 of JAKSZT010005416.1, read as the reverse complement.
ATGACCTGGAAGGGGAGTTTTTTTATTTTATTTTAAGGGATTGTTAATTTTATTTATTTTAATTAGATTGAAAAGCACAGAAAAAAACTTATTTAAAAAAAGTAAAAATCACTCATACTACCAGCATTTATTTTGAATCATTTAAAAACTTTTCCTCTGCTTATATAGATATGTCCTTTACAAAGATGTTATTATGATATTAAATGTATTTGTCTGCAGCTTCCTCATTTTACTTAATAATTTATTATGAGCATCTTTCCAGTTATGAATATTTTTTGTGTGCCTTAGCTGTTCTGTTACTTTAAAATTGTGTGTTTTTAAAAATGGTTATCGTTCTACCTGCCTTAACCACCACTCTCCTTCATTTTAGCTGCTATGTCTAGTTTTCTCTGTGTGGTCTTACTAAGGAATAATTGCAGGAGAGGAACAAAGTCTTAAATTTGGTGGCACTCAGCACCAAATAATTCCAGATGTTTGCTTTTCCCTCCATATAGGGAAAATCCTTTCTGATGCTGTGTTTGTTCTTATTCTTGCTTGTTTTTATTTCTCTTCCATTTCATTTAGTTTTAACCTCCATACCAGACTGGTTTTGTGCAGTCCTTGGCCTGCTCCTCTGCCATCTTTGCCCCTGGCTCTCCCTCCAGGCCCAAGTCACTGATGTGTCTGTTGGCAGGGAATGTAAATGATGGTGGTCCTCTCTTCCCGACCCTGGAGCATCCCAAGTCAGTCGTAGTGTGAGGAATACAAGTGTCAGGGTGGGGTAACCACACATACCAGGACTGGATTTTGAAGTTGTCAGTTGTCCTGTGCGCTGTGGTTTAAGGATCAACTTGAGCAAGAAAGTGAATTTTTTCCTACTGACTTCTCTTTCTTGGTCATTGTCTATCATTGTTACCTTATTATTATCTGTCTTATTCCTTTTTCTTTATTATTATTATTGACTTACATTTTCCTTTTAGTCATTTTATTTTGAGCATTCATTCTTATCTCCCCATCTCTGTTTCTAATTCCTCAGGCTCCTTCCCTTTTCTTATTCAACCTTATCCTTATCAGATTTGACTTCTGCTGACTTGATATAGTTTTTCTTTGGATAGGTTTAGGAGGGTGGGGTGAGAAAGGTAGGGGTAAATATGTCATTTGCTAATTATTTAATATAAAAAAGATATTAAGGAATCTAATTCCTTTTGATTTCTTGCATTTGGGCCATCATAGAATTGGCTGATCACTAACATCAAGTGGCGTGCAAAGCCTTATAGAGTGATGACTTCTCAGGAGTTCATGATGCATTGTGGGAGAAAGAACCACCCATGTCGAAGGTACAAGAAAAATATACTAGCAAAGGCAAACTAATGTAGAAGTAAGAAGCTGTACTATCAATGACATGAACATTGTGAGTGGGTGATAGATGAAAATGGAAAGACTTTCAGAAGGAGGTGAGTTTTGAGTATGCAGAGATACATTATGTTTGTGCTAAAGAGAGCTCTGCTGTTACTAACTTTTATTTGAATAAAGGGCAAGTGTTGCCTAAGGAATAGAACCTATTCTGGGGCTCAGAAAACAAGATTTTATTCCCAGAAGGCAATTAGATATGGATAACAGTTTTATACTTAATTGGGAAGCATTTTTTCTAAAATGTCTGAATGTGGGTATTTATTATAACTAACCTTATATCTGGCAATAGGGTTACTGTTAATGAAGCACTTAAAGAGATAGAGATAAGGGAAGCGGCTGTGGCTGGGTCAGTGGGGCTCCCGTTTATCATATGGGAGCCCCCGGGTTCGGTTCCCGGGGCCTCCTGGTGAAGGCAAGCCCGCCTGCACGGTGTGGTTAGCTGACCCAGCGAGCACAAGCAGCAAGGGGGGGATAAATGAATAAATAAATAAAATCTTTAAAAAAATAAAAAATAAAAATATAAAGAGATACAGATAAATCAGTTAGAATTTCTTAAGGTGTTCTTCGTCCTTGGGGAAAATCCTAGCTGAAAATGGAAAAATTTCAAGTTTTATTATTGCTCATTACAAATTTTAGGGATTTTGATATTGTCCAGTTAAAAGTTCAGTAGATTTTAGAAACTAGTTATTAATTGACCTCAGTTCTACACATTTTCATTGCTTTGCAAGAGTACCCTTAAGGCTCAAATAAACTTAAAAGTAGGGTAAATGGTGTGTGCCTGTAAGGTCAGACTAAAACTATATTTTTGCCTGTCAACACTTGAATAGAAAAAACTAGTTTAAGAACATGACTACAATTTAGAATCATACTCAAAACCACATATACCATAGTATTTTTAAAGTCTGGAACCAAAATGTACAATCTTTGTGTTTTATAGCACTTGAAACTACATCTGATATTGTATTTCTGTGCTGTCCTGATATGGCTTTTGGATTACATTAGTGGTAGAAGAATGATTTTTGCATTTAAGTAAGATGTATTACTTGACTGCACAGATGGTATCAGTTTTGAATTTATTAAGTAAAAGAAAACTAGAATAACAATGATTTTGCCAGTTCGTTTTTACTGATTTATTTTGGATGACTGGAGTGATTATGAAGGTGGCAGACTGAATCTAGTAACTAGAGCCAGGCACAGAATGGGTGGGCGCTCCTCTTTTCTACCGCAACTCTGCTAACTCACCTCATTCTTTCCCAGCAGAACAAGTGCCAGTTCTCCTTGGTACAGACTTAGTTCTCTTAGCATAACCATTATGGTTAATTCCTCCACCCCACCCCCACCCCCCTTCTTGTTTCTTCAACTAAATGTCCTCAGGCGAAACCCTCTATAGCTCTTTCTTCCCTTTTGTCCTTGACTCAGCGGTCTTCTTTTCTCCTCCTTCTTGGGTTAGTTCATCCAGGGCTTTAATTACCTTCCATATGTTGATGGTGCTCACATCTGTGTCTTCTTTTTTTTTTTTTTTTAATATTTTAAAAGATGCTTAGATTACATAAATGTTACACAAAAATTACAGGGATTCCCATGTTCCCCACCTCCCACACTTCCCATAACAATCTCACATAAGCATCTTTCATTAGTGTGGCTCATCACCTGCAATGGATATTCACATCCTGGGGCTTTGCCACTAAACACGGACCATAGTTCACATTGTAGACCACATTCTCTCCCACACAGTTCTGCATGTTATATGCTGACGTAAAATGGCCTATATCTGTCCTTGTAATGTCACTCAGGATAATTCCCAAGACCTGAAAAAGCCCCTGTATTACAACTGCTTTTCCCTTCCCTGCCCTGAAAGCATCCAGTGGCCACTGGCTCCACCTCACTGTTGTAATTTCTTCCATTGCTTGAATCACAATATGTCTACAACAGAATACCATTAAGTCCACTCTAGTCCATAGCTCTTCCCTCAATCCTGAGGAGTTTGGGATGGTGATGTCCACTCCACCTCCAAGTGAGAGGGGTCTTATATCCCATGGATACGGTGGATGAGATGAGATTATCCTGCCTGCAGCTGCAGGCTCTCTCCATTCCCTGGGATGGCCGTTGTCCATCATCGTCTCCTTACCAGGTACATCTGTGTCTTTAACCCAAGTCTGTCTCCTAACCTTTATACTCAGAGAGACAGTTGCTTATTAGACTCCTTTACTTGGATATCCCAAGTATTTCGTAGTCAATGTGCTCCAAACTGCACCCATCTTTCTATCCAAGTATGTCCCTACTTCTCTGTTTCCTCTTTCAGTACCATGTATCTAGTTCCCTAAACAGAATCCTGAGAACTCCTTATCTCTTCCATATTCCTTTTCCCACCATCTTCAATTAGACACTTAAGTCTTGTGTATGTTAGCTCTTAAGTACCTTTCATATCTAGTCCCTTTTCTCCACCCCTTAGTGCCATGAGATTAGGCCTAGATTGCTGTAAAATGGTCTTCTATCTTACAATATGATCTTTCTGTGTCCCCTTTTAGTCCATTTTCTACAGTGTTTCTCTGTGACATTTCTAAAAGACAATTCTGATTATGTCCCATTTGTGGTTAAAAAAAACTTTAATTGGCTTCTCACTAATCTTAGGGTAAAGTCCAAAGTCCTTACCTGGTCTTTCAAATCCATCCTTTGCTTGCCTGAGCAAGGTGGCGGCCTTGGTCAATTCACTTTTATAGCTTGAAGTCCTATCCTAACAACATTCATGAGACTTCTTTTGTGAGAAGCAAGAAATTTTTATTGTGGTCTGTTGTCCATTGGTAAATCACAGTCAAATCTGTATGCCCTTCTTCCAAAAGATACATAAGACATATTGCAACAAAGAGAGAAAACATGTAATAGTTGGCAAATTCCTTTGAGAAATCTCTGCCTACAAGTTATGTTTGATGTTGTTTTAATGTTTTCATTACAAAGTAGAGCGAATCTGTCTACTGACCCTGACTTAAAAGTAATGAAGATGATTAGATGTCACCACAGCCCATCATTTCTCTCTAGAAAAGGTAATAAAATAGTCACTGTCTGGCTATCTATGTCTGCCCCTAAGAGAGTGGGGTTCCTGAAAGACTTGGCGAAGGAAGATAGGAAGAAAAGAAGGAAATGAATCTCACCAGCAGAGGGATAAAAATGGGGAGGTCAAATACAAAGGTACCAATAAGTAACTGCTAGGCAAATGCCCTAAAATGTTTGTCTCTGTTATTAAAAAAGACGTCAGTGTAGTCCTAGCTCAGAGAAGGGAGTCATCCCTGATTTTGGCAAGATTCTGCAACAGTTGCCTTATGTCTTGTTAATCTGTGCTCTCTGTTTTGTCTACTGAAAGGCCCTTTTGCCTTAGGCCTTTGCACATGCTGTTCCGCCTGCCTGGAACACTCTGCTGCTCACTTGGTGAACTCCCACGTGGGGCTCAGGTCTCACTTTCAAGTCTCTGTGTCTGGGAAGCCTTCCTTGATACCCTAAGTCTGGGTTAAGAGCTCCACTTATGTTCTGGACAATATAACGCTTCATACTGCAGCTTTATTTTATATTTTAAGTTAGTGACCATGATTAATGCTACTTTCAGGAGTTCTTTTCAAGAGGATTGAATAGTCAGGGCATTTCTCCACTCCTGAAACCACTAAAGCCTTTGAACTTTTTTGAAACCAAAGTTGCTTTTGAACCTAATTAGAATACTGAAATATTTTAGATATAACATACCATAAAGTATTCTGTGGACAAGCATTAACTTGCCTCAGTCCAATTGTGAATGTCTTCAGTGTAATTGCCTGTGTTTGTATTTGATGGTCTTTATTTTGAGACAAACTTCAGCTGTAAAGCTAGTCCAGTCTTATCCCAGTACCTGACCAGTGCTTGTTTGGCCAACTCAACACACCTGTAAAGTGTAAGTAGTAATGGTAAACATTATAATTCGTCATTTAGTATCACTTTGGTGCCTCTGAGTTTAGTAAATAGATGGTCTGTGCTTCTGTAGCAGTGATGTAACATAATATTGAGTTTATTTTAATTGTGGGATTTTATCTCACTAGTTTTTTATTGAGATAAAATTCACATAACATAAAATTCACCATTTTAACCATTCTTAAAGTGCACAATTTCACCGGCTTCTACTACGTTCACATTGTTGTGCAACCATCATCATCTAATTCCAGAACATTTTCATCACCCGAAAAGAAACTCTGTACCCATTAAACAGTCACTTCCCGTCACTCCTTCTCTCAGTCCCTGGCAAACAGTAAGTCTGCTTTCTGTCTCTATGGATTTGCCTATTCAGGATATTTAATATAAATGAATCATGTATGTGGCTTTTTGTGATTGACTCCTTTCACTTAGCATAATATTTTCAGTGTTCATTCATGTTGTAACATGCATCAGTGCTTCATTCCTTTTTATGGCTGAATAGTATTCCATTTTATCTATGCATCACATTTTGTTTATCATTCATCTGTTGATGGACACTTGGGTTGTGTCTACCTTTTGGTTGTTGTGAATAATGCTGGTGTGAACATTTGTGTATAAGTATCTGTTTGAATTCCAGTTTTCAGTTCTTTTGTGTGTATTTCTAGAGGTGGAACCACTGGGTCATATGGTAATTTTGTTTTACTTTTTGAGTTTTTGATCTCGCAGAACATTGTATGCTGATTTGTACTTTATAATAATGACAAGGTGCCATTGTAGATCTTAAGCACTACTATTTTTAGCAGATCCAAGGAGATTCAAAATAATATACCTTACTATGGAACAACAGTTTATGAAGAGCTGAAAGGGACCCTGAAGATAATTTAGTCCCAAAGACTCATTTTACTGGTGAGGCAGTGCAGTTTCTGTGCACTCCATTTAGCAACTTTTTCACTAAATGAGACAATGATTGAAATAACAAATGAGTACAATAGAACGTAGTATATTTTAAATGGCAGGGTGAGAAAATAAAGGGCTTAGTAGGAAGTGTGTTGCTCAGGAGTCAAGCCAAACAAAGCAATTTAGAAACTAAATTTAAAATGGAGAGGCTGGACTAATCTAGATCTTGGTGAACACTTTCCCAGACAATTGCAAATCACCTCTGTGACCTCATCTCCCCTACCTCAGAGTCAGTCGTTACCAGTGTTGTCTGGTTTGGGATGATTTGTTCGGATACACTCTTAGTTGATTTCACAACTAAATAAAACAGAAAAAGTTGCTACCAATACTTGTTTATCTTTTCCTTCCAAAATTAGTAATTCTGAAATCTACTTAAAGTAGAGCTAACTTAAAGAAATAAACTGTGTAAATATTCACGAAGTTTTATCATCAGTTACTCATTGCACTTCTTAAAATTTATGTTCAATTAGTATTGCCTATACTTGTTGCAGCAACATATCATATGGATCTCCCATACTAGCGTGTGTTATGCAACATGTTATTACATGGTAACCAATAAAATGATTTTTCTTCATTACTAAAAGAGATAGGGGGAGAGAGAGACCATAGATTGAAGTGAAACACAAAACAATAAAGAGAGGGAGCTGTGATTAGAAATAAGAAAAAGTGTGAAATGCCATAAGACAAATCAAAGAAAAGCCCTGGATGCAAATCTTCAACAAACCATAATCGAGGTGAAAAGAGCAGAAGAAATACATGGTATGCTCTTGGTAACACTATGTGTGACAGCACACAGGGCCCAGAACACATCAACCGATGAATGGATAAACTGTGGTATATATACATGATGAAATGTTATGCAGCTGTAAGAAGAAATGAAGTTGTAAAACATGACAACATGGATGAACCTGGAAGACATGTTGAGTAAAGCAAGCCAGACACAAAAGGACAAATACTGTATGATTGCTCTATTATGAAATAAATATATTGTGTAAACTCATGGAGTTAATAATTAGATTATAGGTCACCAGAAAATAGAATGAGATTAGAGAATGGAAAGCTGAGGGTTAATCTGTGCAGAACTGGTAAACAGTTTGTTTGTAAATCTTTGGAAATGAGTAGAAATGGTGAAAGCACATCATGGTGTTTGTAACTAGCAGAGCTATTACATGAGTATGACAGTGGTTGAAAGGGAAACTCTAAGGTCATTTATATTACTAGAAGGAAAGCTAAAAATATATAACATAGGATTGTATAACAATGTGAAACCTTATGTGAAATACAAATATGGGTGATATTGTATACATAAGACTGTTTTTACAAAATATAAATACAAATAAACTAGAGAAATGAAAACAGAACAGCAGCTATATACGGCAGGGAAAGCCTAGAGAGATTGAGAAGTGATGAGTTTGCTTGTTTTTTGTTTATTATTATATCGGAATAATGAAAATGCTCTAAGAATGATTGAAGTGATGAACACACAACTATGTGATTATACCAAATACCATCGATTATATACTTTGGATGGATTTACACTTTATTAATATGTATCAATAAAATTGATTTGTTAAAAAAACCAAAACAACAACAACAAAAAACCCAGAGTTAAACACATTGAATCCATGTGTTAAATGCTGTAACTGAATTTACGTATTATGAGAACTTATAAAAGGAAATACACATAAAAGAAAAGACCATAGACACTTGTATCAGAGTACACCTTGTTAATGGAGTTTGTATCAGTGCATATGAAGGTGAAATCATGGCTTTGAAATGTACCAATGGTTTATAAATACATGGTTAGATAAGTAAATACATCAAAATTTTATCAATAGCTGTTAAGAATTTTAGTACTGCATAGCAGTGCTAAAATAAATTTATATCGAATCCCTTATCTTGGATACTTATCTTGAGTTTTTCATATGGCAAGGAGAATAGAAATATAATTTTATTCAGGAAAAAAAAAAAAAAACATACTGCTGACATGTAGTTCCTGTCTAGAACTGCCTAGCTTTTTGTTGTAGACAAAAAATTTTTTTCTGGTTTAACTCCTTGAGGGGCAATTCAAATTGTTTCCATTTAGGAAATTATGCAATTTCATATTAAATAGTGGGTGGTAAGGTGGTCAGATGGCAGTATTCAGTTCACCCAGCATCATCAGATTTATATGACAAAATGTTTTAACTACGTGGAAAACATTTCGCTGCCTTTACTTATTGGCAGAGGCAGATATTGTCTGCGGTTTCCCCACAGAAATTTGGGTGGGTAAACTCGGGTTGCTAGAAATGAGAGAGGGATGGAGCAAGGTGGACATAATGCAAATTCTTAGAATAAAATGACACTTCTTAAGGAAAGAGGGTTTTAGGTTGAGGTCCCTGAGAAATTTTCCTTTTGATATGGTTAAAAAAAAAATGTTACTTTTCATATTCTACCTCTATTTTCTTTTGTGACATATCAATGATTTGTGATATGGATGAGCATATGATGTGTTCCTCAGTGAGTGACTCCATGTCTCTTAAGATGTGTGACCTTGACAAGATATTTAATCACTCTGTCTCAGTTTCCTCATCTGTAAAATGGGGTTGTGAGGATTAATTGAGATAATTTCTAAAGTGCTTTTAATTGTCCTTGGCATAGATTAAACACTAAATGTTAGTTGTTGTTATAATTATTATTACTATCATCATTTCTGTAGATTGAGAAAACCTCTTTAGGAAGCTATTTGCTTCTTCAAATAATCAAAGGATGTTTGATACACTATTATAGAAATGAATCAGAAGTGAATTGAAATGTTTAGTGTTTAAGGTAATTTATAATTGTGTGTCCATGTTACCTTTGAAAAATCAAATTTAGAAAAATGCCAGTGAGTATGGATAATTTCTATTTTCTTAGCATTTTTCCAGATTAAAAAATGAGCCAATAAATGTCATGTAAAAATATATATGGAGTCCTGGGGCCATTTAATGTAGGGGCAGGGAGCCATACATACCCCAATGGTCCCTAACGGCATCATATTACAACACTTACAGTAATTCTTAATGGTGTCTAGTCTCCAAGTCATCCAGATTTTAGCATGCTCTTATTAAAACTGCAAAGAATTGTGTAATTGATTTGGAAAAAAGATTTCCATCATGAATAAATAAAGCAAGTTTTGGCATTTAATATTCCTCTGAGTTTAGCAACTTGCTCTAGGTTTAGTATATTCTTAGGTGCAATACAAGTAAAGATTCATGTATTTTTTTGACAACCTTAATGTTTACAAGAGAGAAAGAGAATTCTTGATCTTTACTCCAAATTTTCACATTTCTCTTGTCTTTTATAATATTCCTATAATGAGGTTTAAGGTTACTGATGGTTTGAAGCTACCTTTTTTTTTTGTCTTTTATAATATTCCTATAATAAGGTATAGGGCTACTGATTGAAGCTATCTTGTCTTTTTTTTTTTTTTTTTTTTTTTTTTTTTTCTGTTGGCCAGGATTTTTTGTTGTTGTTGTGTTAAATTTTTTTTCTTTTCTTCTTCACTATCACCATTTGTCCAACAAATTCTCTTATCTGTGAAGAACAAAGTGAGAGATTGGTGATAATTAAGATTCTTGTATTTAACTGCTGAAGTGATTTTCAGACTCCTGGAAATAAGAGCAAACACAATCTCCATATTTAAAGATTGCTTAAGAACCATGCAGTGACACCATCAACTTGGCAGGGGAAAATAATGAGTAATTATGTAAGATACTCTCATGTTTAAAATAGACATTCTTGACATAACCCACAGCTCAACCGTTTTTCCCCCCAGCAGAATGACATGTGCAGGGGCTAATTTTGCAGTATAGAAATCATGATGTAAAAACCAGAATGTGTTAAACATAAAGTACTGAAATGTAAAGAATGAAGTGGCATTATTCCCTAAAGGATGGCGTGATTTGCCCTTAAAACCAAGCAGAGCAGTAGCAGAGGTTGCCGGTAGACAGGTGGAAAATATCCATACTGAGAGGCAAGTGATGGTCAATTATTGGTCATGACTTTCCTGCCTCTGAGCCTTTGTACATGCCAAGAAATGTGGACGTGGGATCTAATGATCATCCTCCTTCTTTGCCTGAACCAGATTCTTCTGATTTGTGAAGTCTTTCTTTGTACTGCATGGTTCTGTGTGGCTGCTCTCTAAAGAGCATTTTCACACGATTATTTGTTTGCATAACTGGATTGGGTGCTTTTCAGCCTACCGTACTATACATCTTTTGATGACCAGCTATTATAACTTACTATCTTTTCATTAGCCACACAGCCAAGCCTAATATCCGCTGCATTGTAGGTGTTCATGTGTTTGTATGTCTACTGAATGATGAATGAATCATATCTGGAGGTGACAGTATTCAGAGGAAGAAAGCAATACCTTTCCCACTTTCCTTCTTAGGAGCAAGAAACTTTGCCTGGAAGTCCCCAGAGCAGATGTCTCCTTGTATCACATTGGCCAGGATGGGGCACTTGTCTGCTTCTCAACCAGTCACTGACAGGGGCAATGGGATTACTCTTAGGTACAATGGATGTTTTGGGTGTAAACCACAAAGACACTGTGCTGATTATAAAAATAATACATGGAGACTTCCGGGAAGATGGCGGACTAGTAAGACACGGGAATCTCTTCTCCAGAAAAATAGCTAGAGGACAAGTTGAAACAGCCCCGAAAAAGATCTAGGCTTTAGGACAGCAGGTGAAGGCTGCACACCACCCAGAGGAGAGAGGAACAGAAGAGGGAAATAGCGACAACAGAACTGTGAGTTGCAAGTAGCAGCTTCTGCTGCTGCCGGCACCCTTCCCCACACTCTTCAGAATTCTCGGGCCTGCGACCACAGACAAAGGGGGCTTCAGGGATCTGCCACTCCTGGAAAGGGGAGAGAGAGGGACACAGCCTTAGGCTGACTCAGGTTCTGACCTGAAATTTGGGCTGCGGAGCCCCACGGACCCTTCCACATGGCGGTTTGCCCTGGGAGCCTAGAAAGGACTGGAGAAATCTGATCCTCCCAACCTCCCTCTCTTCTAGCCTGGACTAACTGTTGAGGACTCCACTGGAGAGGGGAGAGAGAGTCTGGGGCTGACCCTGCTTTTGACTCCCAGGTTTGATCTGCCCTGTCCTGAGAGCCCTTCCAGGCCGGGTGGGGCTGCGCCATTGTTTGCCTTGGAGCCTGCAAGGGGCTAAAGGTATACAAACCTCCCAATCTCCTCCTCTACTAACAGGGACTGATTATTCAGGATTCAGAAGGTAGTGGAAATATTTCCTAGCTGGGTAAAGAGGGTGCTACGAGAGAAGTCTGGAGAACTGTCTCGGAAAGTTTTAATCAAAGGGCTCTTAGCCCCTAGACAGGAAGCTCTATCACATTGATCTGGCCTGTGTCACAACAAATACGCTCCGACCAGGCACTGAATTGAGAGCTACCAACAAGCGCCATCTCCTGGCAGACCAAGGAAGTGCACATAAGAAAATTAATAAGTAAGAGAGGCTTTTCCTGGCCTTTATAGCCTCCCTGCCCAAGGCCCTAGGAAACGACTCTACAACCAATTACTGGGTCGAGTGCCCAGTTTAGAGCAAACAGCAGAACAATCCTAACAATCAAGGTTGAGCCAAAAATCAAAGAGCTGTGGTAACTCACAGCCTCCTGCCACTAAAACCCCATAAAAGAGACAGCATCTAAGTAAAATACAAACTAACCAGATGCCTAAGCACCAGCAAATGATTACGAGTCATACTAAGAAAATAGAAGACATGGCCCAAGAAAAGGAATACAGCAAAGTCCCAGAAGAGATGCAGAATTTGAGAGAACTAATCAGTGAGATGAGCACAAATTTCCAAAATCAAATTAGTGAAATGAAAGAGAATATAGTTAAAGAGATCAATGACATCAAGAAGACATTGAGCGAACGCAAAGAAGAATTTGAAACCCTGAACAGAAAAGTAACGGAGTTCATGGGAATGAAAGACATAATAGGTGAAGTCAAAAATACATTTGAAGCATACAACAGCAGACTCGAAATGAGAGAAGAAAGAATAAGTGATACTGAAGACAGAGCAGCTAAAATTGAAGAGAGAAAAGAACAGAGAGGGAAAAGAATGGAAAAAATTGAGCAGGGGCTCAGAGAGTTGAATGACAACACAAAATGCAAGAACATACGTGTCATTGGAGTTCCAGAAGGAAAAGAGAAAGGAAAAGGGGCAGAAAGAGTATTTGAGGAAATAATAGCTGAAAATTTCCCAACTCTCACGAAAGAAATGAACTTACATGTCCAAGAAGCACACCGTACACCAATAAGAATAAATCCAAATAGACCTACGCGAAGACACATATTATTCAGAATGTCAAATGTAAAAGATAAAGAGAAAATTCTCAGAGCAGCAAGAGAGAAGGAAACGATCACATACAAAGGACGTCCAGTAAGACTTAGTGTAGATTTCTCTTCAGAAACCATGGTGGCAAGAAGACAGTGGTATGATACAATTAGGAAACTGAAAGAGAAAAACTGCCAGCTGAGAATTCTTTATCCAGCAAAACTGTTCTTCAAATATGAAGGTGAATATAAAGTATTCACAAACAAACAGAAACTCAGAGAGTTTGCACAAAAGAATCCACCTTTGCAGGAAATAGTAAAGGAAGCCTTAGAACCTGAAAGAAAAAGACAGGAGAGAGAGGCTTGGAGGAGAGTATAGAAGAAAGAAAAGCAGAAAGGATAACCAAAAGAGTAAAAAGAGAGACAAAAATAAGATGACATATGAAAACCAAAGAATACAATGGAGGGAATAAATAGTGCATTTTCAGTAATATCATTGAATGTGAATGGATTAAATTCCCCAATCAAAAGATACAGTCTGACAGAATGGATGAAAAAACATGAGCCATACATATGCTGCTTAAAGAAACTCACCTCAGACCCAAGGATACAAGCCGGCTGAAAGTAAAAGGTTGGAAAAAGATACTCCACGCGAATATTAAACAGAAAAGAGCAGTGGTAGCTATACTAATATCAGACAAAACAGACTTCAAATGCAAAAAAGTGATGAGATGTGGAAGGCCATTATATATTAATAAAAGGGACGATCCTCCAGGAAGATATAACAGTCATAAATATCTACGCACCTAACCAGGGTGCCCCAAAATACATGAGACAAACTCTGGCAAAACTGAAGGGAGAAAGAGACATTTCTACAATAATCGTCGGGGACTTCAACACCCCTTTCACATCATTAGATAGAACAACTAGACAGAAGATCATCAAGGAAACAGAGAACTTGAACAATATGATAAACAAGTTAGACCTAACAGACATATACAGAACACTGCATCCAAACTCAGCGGGTTATACATTCTTCTCAAGTGCCCATGGATCTTTCTCCAGGATAGACCACATGTTAGGTCACAATACAGCTCTCAATAAATATAAAAAGATTGAAATTATACAAAGCACCTTCGCAGATCATAATGGAATGAAACTAGAAACCAATAACAGACAGGAAAAAAGTAAATTTGCAAATGTGTGGAGACTGAACAACAACACACTCCTAAATATTCAGTGGGTCAAAGAAGAAATTGCAAGTGAAATCAGTAAATATTTTGAGACAAATGAAAATGAGAACACAACGTATCAAAACTTATGGGATACAGCAAAGGCAGTCTTGGGAGGGAAATTTATAGCCCTAAATGCCTATATTAAGAAACAAGAAAGAGCTAAACTTAAAGATTTAACTGAACAACTTGAGAAACTAGAAAAAGAACAGCAAACCAATCCCAAAGCAAAAAGAAGGAAAGAAATAATAAAGATTAGAGCGGAAATAAATGAAAATGAGAACAGAAAAGCAGTAGAGAAAGTCAACAAAACCAAAAGCTGGTTCTTTGAGAAGATCAATAAAATTGACAAACCCCTCGCTAGACTAACAAAGAAAAAAAGAGAGAAGATGCAAATAAATACAATCAGAAATGAAAGGGGGGGAATTACAAATGACCTCACAGAAATAAAAAGAATCATAAGAGGATATTATGAGAAACTCTATGCCAACAAACTAGACAACCTGGATGAAATGGACAAATTTCTAGAAACTCATAACCAACCTACACTGACACAACAAGAAATACAAGAACTTAACAAATCAATCACAATTAAGGAGATTGAATCCGTCATCAAGAATCTCCCAGCAAAGAAAAGTCCAGGACCACATGGCTTCACAGGTGAATTCTACCAAGCATTTCTAAAAGAATGAACACCAATCCTGTTTAAACTCTTCCAAAAAATTGAAGAGGAGGGAATATTACCCAACACATTTATGAGCCAACATCACCCTAATACCAAAGCCAGATAAAGATTCCACAAGAAATGAAAATTGCAGACCAATCTCTCTCATGAACATAGATGCAAAAATTCTCATCAAAATACTTGCAAATCGAATCCAACAGCATATCAAAAGACTTATACATCACGACCAAGTGGGATTTATTCCTGGCATGCAAGGCTGGTTCAACATAACAAAATCAATCAATGTAATACACCACATTAACAAATTGAAGGTTAAAAAACACACGATCATCTCAATAGATGCAGAAAAGGCATTCGACAAAATCCAACATCCTTTTTTGATAAAAATACTTCAAAAGATAGGAATAAAAGGAAAATTCCTCAATATGATAAAAGGCATATATGAAAAACCCACAGCCAACATCATACTCAATGGGGAAAGGTTGAAAGCTTTCCCCCTAAGATCAGGAACAAGACAAGGATGCCCGCCGTCACCATTGTTATTCAACATTGTATTAGAAGTTCTAGCGAGGGCAATTAGACAAGACAAAAAAATTAAAGGTGTCCGAATAGGAAAAGAGGAAGTAAAGCTCTCACTGTTTGCAGATGACATGATCCTGTATTTAGAAAATCCTGAAGTATCCACGACAAAGCTACTTGAACTAATAAATGAGTTCAGCAAAGTGGCAGGATATAAGATCAACACGCAAAAATCAGTAATGTTTTTGTACACTAGTACTGAACAATCTGAGGAGGAAATCAGGAGGAAAATTCCATTTTCAATAGCAACAAAAAAGACTCAAATACCTAGGAGTTAATTTAACCAAGGAAGTACAGGACCTATATGCAGAAAACTATAAAACAATGCTAAAAGAAATTAAAAAAGACCTAAACAAATGGAAGGACATCCCGTGTTCAAGGATTGGAAGAATAAATATCGTGAAGATGTCAATCTTGCCCAAACTGATTTATAGATTCAATGCTATACCAATCAAAATCCCAACAGCTTACTTTACAGAATTAGAGAAGGCAATTACCAAATTCATCTAGAAGGGTAAGTGCACCGGAATAGCCAAAAGTATTCTAAAAAAGAAGAGCAATGTGGGAGGAATTTCACTGCCTGACCTTAAAACATATTACAAAGCAACAGTGGTCAAAACAGCCTGGTACTGGCATAAAGATAGACATATCGATCAGTGGAATAGAATTGAGAATCCAGAAATAAACCCTCACCTATACAGTCAACTGGTTTTTGACAAACCTACCAAGCCCACGCTGATGGGAAAAAACAGTCTCTTCAACAAATGGTGTTGGGAGAACTGGATATCTATAACCAAAAAAATGAAAGAGGACCCCTATCTCACCCCCTATACAAGAATCAACTCAAAATGGATCAAAGATCTAAATATAAAAGCCAGGACCATAAAACTACTCGAAGAAAATGTAGGGAAACATCTTCAAGACCTTGTAGTAGGTGGTTGTTTCTTGGACCTTACACCCAAAGCACATGCAACAAAAGGAAAATTAAATAAATGGGACCTCCTTAAAATTAAACACTTTTGCACCTCACAGGAATTTGTCAGAAGGGTGAAAAGGGAGCCAACTCAATGGGAAAAAAAATTGGAAATCACATATCTGATAAGGGTTTAATATCCAGGATATATAAAGAGATGTTACAACTCAACAATAAAAAGACAAATGACCCAATTAAAAAATGGGCCAAAGACTTGAATAGACATTTCTCCGAAGAAGAAATACAAATGGCAAAAAAACACATGAAGAAATGCTCAACATCACTCATGATTAAGGATATGCGAATCAAAACTACAATGAGATATCATTTCACACCTATCAGAATGGCCACTATGAAAAAGACCGAGAACTACAAGTGTTGGAGAGGATGTGGAGAGATAGGAACACTTCTTCACTGTTGGTGGGAATGCAGGATGGTACAACCACTATAGAGGACTGTTTGGCAGTTCCTAAAGAAGTTGAATATAGACTTGCCATGTGACCCTGCAATACCACTACTGGGTATATACCCAGAAGAACTGAGAGCAGTGACAAGAACAGACATCTGCACACCGATGTTCATAGCCACATTATTCACCATTGCCAAAAGTTGGAAACAACCCAGGTGTCCATCAACAGATGAATGGATAAACAAACTGTGGTCTATTCACACGATGGAATATTATGCAGCTGTAAGAAGAAATGAAGTCATAAAGCATATGGCAACATGGATGAACCTGGAGGACGTTATGTTGAGTGAAGCAAGCCAGACACAAAAGGACAAATACTGTATGAATGCATTACTATGAACCAAATATATTGTGTAATATATTGTTTGATTCACAAAAAAAAACCAAACAAAAAATAAAACAACAAAAGAATTTACATGTATCCCTTACATTTAATTGAGAAATGTATATATTTATTCATTTGTGTTTACATTTTAGTGTTTAATTGATTATGTTTTCAATTATTAAATGTACAAAATAAAGTTAAAAAAAAAAAAAGTAATACAAAACACAGAGAACACAGTCATACTACACCCAGATCCACCAACTTTTAATGTTTGTCACATTTGCTGTATCATTCTGTGTATCTATCTATGTATCTATGTATCTGTCTATCTGTCAATCATCTATTTTCTGAGCATTTGAGGGTAGATTGTATTCATCATGCACCTTGAACACTTAAAACTTCCATATACTTTTCCAAAAAGCACGGATATTCACTTTTTAAAAATTTATTATTTTTTTAAAGATTTATTTTATTTATTTATTTCTGCCTTCCCTCATTGTTTTGCACTTGCTGTGTCTGTTCATCTTCCTTGTTCCTTTAGGAGGCACTGGGAACCAAACCCAGGACCTTTGATATGGGAGGGAGGTGCCTAATTGCTCGAGCCACATCCGTTCCCTGCTTTGTTGTCTCTCTCATTATGTTTTTCTTCTTGTGTCTCTTGTTGCATCATCTTGTTGTGTCAGCTTGCTGCACCTGTTCATTGCACCAGCTCTCTGTCTTCTTTAGGAGGCACCGGGAAACAAACCGTGGACCTCCCATGTGGCAGACAGGAGCTCAGTTGCTTGAGCCACATCTGCTGGGCCTTTTTTCCTTCCTCACGACCAAGCTCCTCCATCTGCTCGCCTCCCCGGGCTCCAGCATCAAAACTCCAACATCAAAACTACTACAACTCTGTTCTTTGCCATGCCTTTTATATTTGATTCCCCACCCACCAAGGGGTGGGGCTCAAAGCCCTACTGACGTGACCTAGTCAATGCCCTAATCATAACTTAATCATGCCCAGATTAACAGACCAGTTTACAAGCATAATCCAATATCTATTTTTGGAATTCACAACTGTATCAAACTGCCAAACTGCTACAGGGAGGCATGTTGAAAGCCAAGACAGCCGAAAACTAGGCCTTTTGTGTCAAATCGTGAATGCAAAGAAATAGTCCTTGAAGAAAATTAAAAAGTGCTACTCCAGTGAACACATGATAAGAAAGGAAAACAGCCTTACTGGTGATATGAATAAAGCTTTAGTGGTCTGGCTAGATCATGCCAGCTGCAATATTCCCTTAAGCCAAAGCGTAATCCAGAGCAAGGCCCTGACTTTTTCAATTCTATGAAGGCTGAGAGAGGTGAAGAAGCTGCAGAAGAAGTTTGAAGCTAGCAGAGGTTAATTCATGAGGTTTAAGGAAAGATGCTGTCTCTGTAACATAAAAGTGCAAGGTGAAGCAGCAGGTGCTGATATAGAAGCTGCAGCAAGTCATCCAGAAGATTTAGCTGAGATAGTAGATGAAGGTGGCTACACTAAACAACAGATCTTCAATGTAGACAAAACAGCTTTCTATTGGAAGAAGATGCCATCTAGGACTTTCATAGCTGGAGAGGAGAAATTAATGTCTGTTTTCAGAGCTTGAAAGGACAGGTCTGAGACTCTCTTGTTAAGGGCTAATGCAGCTGGTGACTTTAAGTTGAAGCCAGTGCTTATTTGCCATTTGGAAAATCCTTGGGCTCTTAAGAATTATGGTAAATCTACTCTGCCTGTGCTCTGTAAATGGAACAACAAAGCCTTGGTAACAGAACATCTGTTTTCAACAAGGTTTACTATTTTAAGCCTTCGGCTCAGAAAAAAAGACTCCTTTCAGAATATGGCTGCTTGTTTTCAATGCACCTGGTCACCCAAGAGCTCTGATGGAGATATACAGCAACATTAATGTTGTTTTCATGTCGGCTAACCCAGCATCCATTCTGCAGCCCATGGATCAAGGAGTAATTTCTACTTTCAAGTCTTATTATTTAAGAAATACATCTTGTAAGGCTATAGCTGCCATAGATAGTGATTTCTCTGATGGATCTTGGCAGTCAATTGAAAACCTTCTGGAAAGGATCTCTATTCTAGATTCCATTAAGAACATTTGTGATTCATTGGAGAAGGTCAAAATATCAACATGAATTGGATTTGGAAGTAGTTGATTCCAACCCTCAACACTTTGAGGGGTTTAAGACTTAAGTGGAGTAAGTAACTGCAGATTTGGTGGAAATAACAAGAGAACTACAATTAGAATTGGAGCCTGCACGGGAAGCGGCTGTGGCTCAATCAGTAGGGCTCCCGTTTACCATGTGGGAGGCCCTGGGTTCGGTTCCCGGGGCCTCCTGGTGAAGGCAGGCCCGCCCGCGCGGTGTGGTTGGCTGACCCGGCGAGCACAAGCAGCAAGGGGGGGATAAATGAATAAATTAAAAAAAAAAAAAAAAAAAAAAAGAATTGGAGCCTGCAGAATGCTGCAATCTCATGATCAAACTTGCATGGGTGAGGAGTTGCTTCTTATGGATGAGCAAAGGATGTGGTTTCCTGAGATGGAATCTACTCCTGGTGAAGATGCTGTGAACATTGTTGAAATAGTGAAAACAGAGGGTTTATCATGTTACATAAGCAGTGGCAGGGTTGAGAGGATCAACTCCAATTTTGAACAATGTTCCACTGTGGATAAATGCTATCAAACCGTTTTGCATGCTACAGAGAAATCTTTTGTGAAAGGAAGAGCCAGTCATTGTTGTCTTATTTTAAGAAATCGTCACAGCTACCCCAACCTTAGCAAGCACCACCCTGATCAGTCAGCAGCCATCAACACTGAGGCAAGATCTTCAACCAACAAAAAGATTACAACTTGCTGAAGGATCAGATGATGGTTAGCATATTTTAGCAATAAATTATTTTTTAATTTTTAATTTTATTTTTAAAGAAGCTTTAGATTACATAAAAGTTACACCAATATAGGTGATTCCCGTATACCCCAACCCCTTCCCCTCCCACACTTTTCCCCATTAACAACATCTTTCATTAGTGTGGTACATTTGTTACAATTGATGAACACATATTGAAGCATTGATACTAACCATGGCCTATAGTTTACATTATGATTTACATTTTGCACTGGACAATTTTATAGGTTTCTACAAAATGTATAATGGCCTGTATCTGTCATTGTAATGTTATGTACAACAATTCCAGTGTCCCCAGAATTCCCCCTGTTGACACCTCTTCTTCCCTCTCCCTCCCCTCATAACCTCTGGTGACCACTGTCTTTATATCAGTGTTACAAGTTTTTCCAATACTAGAATAATAATATCTACTTTAGTCCATAGTTGCATTTCCCCCTTATGTTTGTTTATTCCTCAAGCTTGAGGATTTGGGGATGGTGATGCCCACTCTGCTTCCAATTGAGAGGGAGCAGATGGGTGAAACTGTCTTGCTTGCAGTTGTAGATACTCTGTTTTTTTTTGGGATGGGCGTTGCTCATCATCATTCTTTTGTTAGCTGCCCTGGGAGAGTCCATTGAACTGGAGAATAGGTAAGTCTGTGGGGCACAGATTTAATGGATATGGTGCTAATTACAGGTTCAAATAAATGGGGCAGAAGAACCATGTGTAGGAAAATTATAAATGAGACTAATTCTGAAACATTAGGGGGATAGGTTATCATATATTCCAAGGTAAGGCCCACTGACAGGGTGCCAAATTCGTGGGGTTGTCTGCCCTGCCTATAGTGTCTAGATGTCTCTAGAGCCCCCAGGAGCTTCCCTGCTTGAGGCAATAAAGTATTTTTTAATTAACGTATATGCATTTTTAGACATAATGCTATTGCACCCTTAATAGTATACAACATAACTTTTATATGCACTGGGAAACCAAAATATTTGTGTGACTTGCTTTATTGTGATGGTCTGGAACTGAACCCTCAATATCTCAAGAGGCTTGGCTGTGAAGGAAAAGAGGATGTGGGGTGACGTCAAGGGAAAGGTTTTATTTTTATTTCTTTTTAACATGGGAAAAAGAGTTTTAATAGGCTAAGAGAAAAGGAGGAATGGGGAGAACAACTGGAGAAAAGTCTCATATGAGATGGGAAGGGATGGGATGTAGAACTTGGATAGTGGAAGAGAGGGGTCTCAGAACCATGAGGGAAGCATGGGGGAATGCTGTGTTATGTGGAAATGGGGCAGGTGTTGGGAAGTTGAGGACATTCAGGCTAGATAGTTTAAAAGATAGAGAAACTGCTGCTGATTGAGTGCAAAGACCTTATGTAATAGGAGTTTCTTTGGGAGATATTCCAGGTAATACAGCTTCAAAAATCTCTACAACAAATATATATATAATTTAACATTATGCATCTAAAATTTCCTTCTGGGTTGAGTAATCCTTTCAAATATTAGTGTTCAATTAATGAAAATTATGTAAACATTTTATAAACTTTGAAAATAATCACTAAACATAAAAAGTGAAGTTTTATGTGAAATTCAGCTCTTAATGAGATAGATGGAGATATGGTGATATTTTTGGTGGCTGCCTTGAGAAACCTACCAGTGCTAATCTTTTGAACTGTTCCCTTTGTTTGGAGACCTAATTTGCACACCTTAGGGCTATTATGTATCATAGTAAACTTCATGTGGACGAGGAGAAAGTTTATCTTCTATAAAGTGAGAGAAAGATGATTATAACAGGAGAGGTGGGAAAAGAGATTTCATAAGCCCTGAGACCTTAGCTTTTCTGAGAATCATCCTAAGATAATCCTTAGGAAAGAAAACATGGAAATTGAAGATCCCGAAATTGATCTTCTTAAAACTAATTGTGCCTGAGTACTCCTTAGAAAGTCTTTGTGTATCCCTAGTTGTAAGTGTTCCTTAATCTGAAGGCCAGTAGTATAGACTCAGTAAGAGTAGGAGCATGGGGCTGGCAAAGCTGGGTCCAGGTCTTCTGCCTGCTCTTCTGGTGGTTGTGTTTGTGTTTTCTGCTCTCTAGCATGTGACCTTTGTGTGTCCTCTTGGTTTAAGTTGAGTCAGTGACTGATATAGGGGTCTGAGTTTCCTTATCTGTGAACTGGGGTGTTTGAGTTTAGACAGTCCCTAAGATTGCTTCCAATTATAAATCTCCGATGTTATGTCGGACAGACTGAGCCATGTAACCGATTTTTTTGTTGTTATTGTTGCCAATTTTGAGTTGGTCACAAACTTAGAGTTAATTGGTGCTCATCACCAGTCATTATGATGCATTTTGTATACTAATCTGTATTAGTTTCCTGTTGCTGCTATGATAAATTACCACAAACTTAGTGACTTAAAACAACACAGTTTTGGAGGTCAGAATTCTGAAATCAGTTACACTGAACTAAAATCAAGGTGTCAGCAGGGCTTATTCCTTTTGGAGGCTGTAGGAAGAATCCATTTCCTTGCTTTTTCCAGCCTCCAGAGCAGGGGTTCTTAACAAGGGGTCTGTAAGCTTGAACTGAAATTCAAAAAAACATTATTATTGTGTGGACGTGTTGGTGCGGGTGTAATATATTTATTAAATAATACCCAATATGGTGTGGACTTAGTGAGGGGTCCATGGTTTTAACCTGACTGGCAAAGTGGTCCCTGGAACAAAAAAGCTTAAGATCCTCTGCTCTAGAGGCTGCCTGCATTCCTTGGTTCATTGCCCGCATCACTCTGACCTCTGCTTCTGTTGTCTCATCTCCTCTGACTCTTTTGTCTCCTTTTATGCCTTATGAGGACCCTTGTGATTACCTTGGGGCCACCTGGATAATCCAGGATAAGTTCCCCATCTCAGGATCCTTAACTTAATCACAGCTTTTGCCATGTGAGGTACAAAGATAGGTTCTGGGGATTAGGATGTAGACATCTTTGGTGTGCTTACATTTTGCCTATCATATAACCTCTTTCCAGTCTTGATCATATATTCCCTAACTCTTCTGTTTTTCTCATCTATTTGCTTTAAGTTATATTTTATATATTTTAATTGTATAGGTTGATGCAAGCCACCTTAAATTTTCATGGAACAGGTTGAAGGTATACAAATACAAATATAATTCAGAAAATACGGGGGTTTGGTCCAGCCTGGGTTATTCATGAGATTTTGGAGTTTAAAGAACTAGTATTGAGAATTGGTTTTTGGTTCTTACTCATTAGAGAATTTGGTAAAGTTATTACTTAACCTATTCTAGGGTGAACCCTGGGTTTGGTTTTGTTTTTTTAATCTGAGGGACCAAACCAAATCCTTATATTCAGCCTTTCCTGGAATACCTGATTTTACTTCTCATGGATTCATAACTCTAAGGCTATTTAGGATTGTTTTACACATTTCCTAATGTTGTTTGGATTCTAATTCCAGACTGGACTGAAAATGGTTCCTCTTTAAGAGAGTCAAGATCATTAGAGTTAAAAAAAAAAACAACAATCTTCATTTTTTCCTGTGATTCCACTTATAAACCTTAAGCCATGGTAGGTAAAATTTATTCTTTAGGACATTGTTTCTTAAACTGGTATTTACATATAAGTGTTCTTTATATAATCTAGTTAAAGTCCTTATCATATATATTTGCAAATATTTTTTTCCTATTCCGTTGGTTGCCTTTGTGTTTTCTTGAATGGTGTCTCTTGAAGTATACAGTTTTTATTTTAATGAAGTCCAATCTATTTTTTCTTTTTCTTTTGGTGTTATATCTAAGAAGGCTTAGTCTAACTCAAGGTCACAAATATTTACTTCTCTATTTCCTTTTAAATGTTTTCTAGTTTTGGCTCTTAGAGATAGTTCTCTCCATTTTTAGTTTTTTTCCCTCTGTTTTTTCATTTTAATTTTTTTATCATCTGTTTTTTCAGGTAATATTTGTGCATGGTGTGAGGAAGGGGTTCAACTATGTGCTTTTACATTTGGATATACAATTTTCTCAGTATATTTGTCAAAAAGATTATTCTTTCCTTTAGTGAATTGTCTTGATGTCCTTGTTAAAGAGCAATTGACCATAAATGTAAGGGTTTATTTCTAGGCTCTCAATTTAACTGCTTTGATCTATATTTCTATCCTGATACCAGTACCACACAATCTCAATTACTGTGGCTTTTCAGTAAGTTTTGAAATTGGGAAATGTGAGTCTTCCAACTTGTTCTTTTTCAAGATGTTTTGGCTATGTGTGTTCCTTGCATTTCCAGATGATTTTTAGGATCAGCTTTGTCAATTTCTGCATGAAAATCAGCTGGGATTTTGTTAGGGATTATGTTGATCTATAGATCAATTTGGAGAGTATCGCTAATTTAACAATATTAAGTCTTGCATTCCATGAATATGGGATATTTTTACATTTATTTGTGTTTTCTTTGTTTCAGC
Organism: Tolypeutes matacus; assembly: GCA_026826555.1. Taxonomy (NCBI): domain Eukaryota; kingdom Metazoa; phylum Chordata; class Mammalia; order Cingulata; family Chlamyphoridae; genus Tolypeutes; species Tolypeutes matacus. The sequence goes on along the minus strand of JAKSZT010005416.1, from coordinate 2,112,758 downwards.
ACTATTTTGTAGCTTTCATTGTACAAATCTTGTGCTTTTGTTATATTTATTCATTATTTTTGATGCTATGGTAAATGGAATTGTTTTCTTAGTTTAATTTTCAGATTGTTCATTGCTATTGTATATAATAGATTTTTACATGTTGGTCTTATACCTGCAACCTGACTGAACTTTTTTATTTCTAATAGTGTTTTAGTGGGTTCTTTAGGATTTTTTACATATAAGGTCATGTCATCGACAAATAGAGATGGGTTTGTTTCTTCCTTTCTAATCTAGATGCCTCTTGTTTCATTTTCCTGCCTAATTACTCTAGATGGAGCCTTCAGTACAGTGTTGAATCATTGTGGCAAGAGCAGGCATCCTTATCTTGTTCCCTATCCTAGGATGAAAGCCTTCAGTCTTCACCCTTAAGTGTGATGTTAGCTATAGCTTTTATGTAGAGAGCCTTTATCTGGAGGAAGTTCTCTTCCATTCCTTGTTTGTCAAGTGTTTTTATTATGAAAGTGTGTTGGGTTTTGTCAAATGCTTTTATGTTTTATTGAGATAGCCTGTGGTTTTGTCCTTTATTCTGTTGATGGGTGTATTATGTTAATTGACTTTGGGTGGTTGTACCAACCTGCACTCCTGGGATAAATCATACTTGTTCATGGTGTATAATCCTTTTTATAAGTTGATAGTTATGGTTTGCTAGAATTTGGCTGAAGATTTTTGTGTGTAAAATCATAATAGGTGCTGGTCTGTAGTTTTCTAATCTTGTGATGTTTTTGGTTTTGGTATCAGTATAACACTGGCCTCATAAAATAAGTTGGGAAGTGTCCCTCTTACATGTTTCTGGAAGAGTTTATAAAGAAATGATATAAATTCTGCTTTAAATATTTGATAGAATTTATCAGAGAAGCCATCTATGTGGGCTTGGGCTTTTTGTGTGTGTGTGGAAATTTTTTGGGGAAAATTTGAATTAGTTATTCAGTTTCTTTACTTGTTATAGGTCTATTCAGATTTTCTATTACTTCTTGAGTCAGTTTTGATAGTTTTTGTCTTTTAGGGATTTGTCCCTTTCATCTATTTTTGGGGGGGAGGGGCATATAGCTGTTTATAGTATTTCTCATAATCTTTTTTTTTTATTTTTAAGATTTATCCCCACCCCCCCACCCACTGTTTCGGGCTTGCTTTCTGATATCTGTGTGTTCTTCTGTGTCTGCTTGTCTTTTCTTTAGGCGGCACTGGGAACCGATCTTAGGACCTTCTGGAGTAGAGAGAGGCGCTCAATCTCTTGCGCCACCTTATCGACTCTCTTCTGTGTCTCTTTTTGCTGCATCTGTTATAACCCAGGAGATCGACCACACTCAGACTTTAACCACTTTTATGAAGTTTATTGAGCTAAGCCTGCGGGTGTTTGCAGCACCTCTCATGCAGGAGAGAACTGCAGCACTCAGGTTTTAAAATGGCTCCTTTTTATAGGGGGTTGCTGTCGCAGTTTGCAAGCAAGCAGGATAAACAGAAGCGGATTTTGGCAGTTAGTTTGCACAGAATGCCCTGATAGCCTGGGGCACAGCTGCAGGGTTGAGATGTCCTTGCAGGATTGTTCAAAGGAGGGGAGGTTGTATGCTTGTCTGTCCTTGCGAGATTGTTCAAGGGAGGGGAGGTTGTGTGCTTTTCAGATAAGACACTTAGGAGACAGTGGGAAACTTTTCTATTCTACTTTACTCTTGTTGCCATGAAGGCCTATGGGTAGGCTAATTTAGGGTTCAACACATCATCTTGCAGTGCCAGCTCTCCACGCGGGTCAGCAGTCCTGCACAGGCCAGCTCTCCTGTGCGGGCCAGCTCTCTGCGCAGGCCAGCTTGCCTTTCACCAGAGGCCCTGGGAATCAAACCCTGGAGCAACTATATGGTAGATGGAAGCCTAATCGCTTGAGCCACATCCACTTCCCTCTCACAATCCTTTTTATTTCTGTAAGGTTAGTAGTGATATACTCCTGCTCACGATTTTAGTAATTTGAATCTTCCCTTTTTTTCTTGGTCAATCTAGCTAAAAGTTTGTCAATTTTGTCCATCTTTTCAAAGAAACAACTTTTGTGTTGATTTCTTCTATTTTTGTATCCTTTATTTCATTAATTTCTGCTTTAATCTTTATTTTTTTTCGTCCCTTCTTTTTGGTTTAGGTTTAGTTTACTCTTTTCATGTCTTAAGGTAGAAGCTTAGGTTATTGATTTGAGATCTTTTTTCTTTCTTTATATAGGCATATATAGCTGTAAATTTCCCTCTAATTACTGCTTAAGCTACATATCATAAGTTTTGGTACTTTGTGTCTTCATGTTTGTTGATCTCAGTGTATATTCTAAGTTCTCTTGGGGTTTCTTCTTTGACCCATTAATGATTTAGGAGTGTGTTGTTTAATTTTCACATGTTTGTGAATTTCCCCAATTTCCTTCAGTTATTGATTTCTAATTTCATTCCACTGTGGTCATACTTTGTATGATTTTAATCCTTTTCAATTTACTGAGGCTTGGCTTATGTCTTAGCCTATGGTTTGCCCTAGAGGATGCTCCCTGTGCACTTGAGAAGAATATGTAATCTATTGGTAGGTGCATATATGTTTATAATTGTATATCTTTCTGTTAAGCTGACGTTTTTGTTATTATAAAATGTTCTTGTCTCTGATTTCTCTGTTAAGCTATCCTCCTCCTTTGGTATCACACCCAAGTGTTAGCCTCTACTCCTTGCTGGATGTTTGCTTTTTGTTTTCAGTAATGCCCTGGGGTATAATTTGATCCACAGTCTGATCCAACCAAATTCTTTTTTTTTTAAAGATTTTATTTATTTATTCATTCATTTATCCCCCCCTTGCTGCTTGCGCTCGCTGGGTCAGCTAACCACGCCGCGCGGGTGGGCCTGCCTTCACCAGGAGGCCCTGGGAACCGAACCCGGGGCCTCCCATATGGTAAACAGGAGCCCTACTGATTGAGCCACAGCCACTTCCCCCAACCAAATTCTTGTTCCTTTGCACAGATAATTTTTAAGGCCAGTCTTTGAGGATTGTGTGAACCCCTGGAGAGCTTTTTAAAAGCTGTCTCTTTCCTTGGTTGTCCCTAGTAAATGTCTAGCTGGTTTATGGTTTAGCTTGTTCCTCTAATGGAGCTTTCAGCCTCCTCTTAATTGCTTAGCACCACAATCTCCATCATTTTCTAAAGTGACCTTAGGCATGAATTGCCCCACACCTGTTCTAAATAAAGCCGGTTCACTTGGGGAAAATTTCAGACTCTTTGTTCATAAGGCCTGTCTCTTCCCTGGGTAAAATCTCTGTACCACTGCTCCAGAGCTGGGGGTGTGGACTATGGCCCACTTCTCCACTTAAAGTGACACTTCTGCTTCACAAGCAGGATTCTGGGCTGAGGTGGCAGCTTCTGGTCTTCATTTTTTTTTTTTTTTTAGTGGTATTATTATTATTTTTTAATATTTTAAAAGATGCTTAGGTTACATAAATGTTACACAAAAATTACAGGGATTCCCATGTTCCCCACCTCCCACAACCTCCCACATAAACATCTTTCATTAGTGTGGCACATCACCTGCAATGGATATACACATCCTGGGGCTTTGCCACTAAGCATGGACCATAGTTCACATTGTAGACTGTACTCTATCCCACACAGTTCTACATGTTATATGCTGATGTAAAATGGCCTATATCTGTTGTTGTAATGTTACTCAAGATAATTTCCAAGTCCCGAAAAAGACCCTGTATTACAACTGCTTTTCCCTTCCCTGCCCCGAAAGTGTCCAGTGGCCACTGGCTCCATATCAATGTTGTAATTTCTTCCATTGCTTGAATCACAGTATGTCTACAACAGAATACCATTAAGTCCACTCTAGTCCATAACTCTTCCCCCAGTCCTGAGGAGTCTGGGATGATGATGTCCACTCCACCTCCAAGTGAGAGGGGGCTTATATCCCATGAATAAGATGGATGGGATTATCCTGCCTGCAGCTGCAGACTCTCTCCATTCCCTGGGATGGCTGTTGTCCATCATCATCTCCTCATCAGGTGACTTGGGTTAGTCCATTGAGCTGTAGAGTAGGAGTTGCAGCTCCACTGAGATTCCAGGCACAGCTGGCACATGGGCAGGCCAAAGGCTCCAGTCTCTGGAAGTACACCTATAAACTCCAGCACCACATATAGGTGTGAAGAGAAGGGACTAATGGACCATGTGCAAGGAGGACTTATTTGAGTCCAACTCTGTCACTCTCAGGAGCACAGATTCCAAAGTATAGCCCACTGATAAGGCATCAATCTCTGGAGCTGTCCCCCCTTATATAGGACCTGGGTGTCTCCAGAGCCCTCAGGAGCTCCTCTGTTTGGGGTGATATCCACTTTGGTGTTGTATGAGATCCTCCTGAGGTGTGCATAAGCGTTACCTCTGGGATGACCTCCCAACTCTCTTTGAAGTCTCTTAGCCACATGAACTCATTTGTCTTTACCTTTTCCCCCTTTTATTCAAGGTCTTTTTCCAGTCGTATTGCCAGTTGGCACTTGAGGTGGCAGCTTCCGGTCTTCTTGGCTTGCCCTTCCTGGTGTGGAGTTTCAGCCCTATGATTGAACTAAAGTACGGGCAATTGGAGCCCCAGTGTTTTTGGGCTGCCACACCTAGAGTAGAGCTTCTACCTGGTCTTGGGGATTGGGTGGAGGAAGAGAGTCTCAGACTTGTCAGCTGCTCTTGCCTAGAACAGAGCCTTTGCACCACTGGAACTGGTGGGAGGGGGGAGGAAGAGAAATGCTGGCAGTCTTCCACTCCCAGGGAGATAGTATACCCCTCAACTGGGGCTTGGGGAAAGAGGGAGCCCTGTGCTCTTCACTGTACAAGCCCAGAGTGGCACTTCTATCCTGCTGATCTGGGACATTGGTGAAGAGGGAGCAAGTCCTAGCTCAAATGCCACAGACTCTCTTTTTTTTTTATTTTTATTTTTTTTATCGGGAGGTCTCGGGAATCGAACCCAGGTCCCTCCATATGGGAGACGGACGCCCAACCATTTGAGCCACATCCGTCCCCCTTAGACTCTCTATTTTTACTGAGATTTAGTAAATTTTCTTGAGTAAATGTTTTTTTAATTGCTGTATGCTTTTAAGACCATTTTTTTCAGAGATTTTAAATAATTGCCTTTTATAATTTTCACCAGTTATGGCTTGTTTCACTGAGGAGAGGGTCAGCAGAGTTCCCCACGCTACCATTCCAGGAGTCATCTCTTCCATAGGTTTTCACCTAGTATAAAGTGATAAAGTGTTCAGGACTCCCATAGCATCCTTTACTTATTGTTATATCACTCATTGTATGTTGTTATTGTTTCTTGTATATATTTGTTTCTTCTGCTAGAGCAGTGTTTTTAAAACTTTTTGACTATGTTCCACAGTAAGAAATATAGTTTTCATTCCATTTAGAACATATATCTACATATTATTTTTATGCAGATTTTCCACCAAACACACCTACCTATGTATGATGTACTGTGACATTTTCTATGCTATCTTGATATTTTTTAACAAATCGATTTTATTGATACATATTAATAAAGTATACAATTCATCCAAAATGTACAATCAGTGGATTTGGTATCACATAGTTGTGCATTCATCACTTCAGTCATTACTAGAGCATTTTCATTATTTCAATAATAATAATAATAATAATAATAATAATAATAATAAACAGACAAACAAGGAAATTCTTCACCTCTCAATCTCTCTCATATTTCCCCTGCTGTATGTAGCTGCTATTTCTGGCTATTCTTATACATTTATTTATTTATTAAGCAGGTTTATTGATATATATTCATACATCATATGATCTATCTAAAGTGTATAATCACTGGCTTTTAGTATAATCGCAATGTTGTGCATTCATTATCACAAATAATTTTAGAATTATTTCATTACTCCAAAAAAAAACTCCACACCCCTTAGCATGCTTTCCCTAGTCCTACATAACCACTAATCAAATTTCATCTTTATAAATTGATTTATATTTTCATTTTATAAAAATGGAATCATATAATATGTTACATAATATATTTAGTTCACAGTAAAGCAGTCATGCAGTATTTGTCCTTTTATGTCTGGCTTCCTTCATTCAACATAATTTACTCCAGGTTCATCCATGTTGTCATGTTGCTTTATGACTTCATTACTTCTTACAGCTGCATAATATTCCATTGTGTGGATATACCACAATTTGTTTATCCATTCATGGTTGATATACACCTGGGTGCTTTCCAACTTTTAGCAATTGTGAATAACGCTGCTATGAACATTGGTGTGCAGATTTCTGTGTCACTGCTCTCAATTCTTCTGGGTATATACCCAGTAGTGGTTTTGCAGGGTCACGTGTCAAATTTATATTCACTCCACAGTGGTTGTACTATTCTGCATTCCCACCAACAGTGAATAAGTGTTCCTATCTCTCCACGTCCTCTCCAACACTTGTAGTTCTCTGTCTTTTTAATATTGGCCATTCTGATAGGTTTGAAATGATAACTCATTGTAGTTTTGATATGCATTTCCATAATCAATAGTGATGTTGAGTGTTTTTTCATGTTGTTGTTTTTTTTGCCATTTGTATTTCTTTTTTGGACAAATGTCTATTCAAGTCTTTTGCCCATTTTTTTAATTGGGTTGTTTGTCTTTTTATTGTTGAGTTAGAGCATCTCTTTATATATCATGGATATTAAACCCTTACTGGACATGTGGTTTCCAAATATTTTCTCCCATTGAGTTGGCTGCCTTTTCACCCTTTTGACCAAGTCCTGTGAGGTGCAAAAGAGTTTAATTTTGAGGAGTCCCATTTATTTATTTTTCCTTTTGTTGCATGTGCTTTGAGTGTAAAGTCCAAGATGCCACTACCTACCACAAGAACTTTAAGATGTTTCCCTACATTTTCTTCTAGTTTTATGGTCCTGGCTTTTATATGTAGGTCTTTGATCCATTTTGAGTTGATTATCTCATATAGGGAGTAAAATAGGGGTCCTCTTTCATTCTTTTGGTTATAGATATCCAGTTGTCCCAGCACCATTTGTTGAAGAGATTGTTTTGTCCCGTTAACATGGACTTGGTAGATTTGTCAAAAACCAGTTGACCGCAGAGGTGAGGGTTTATTTCTCGACTCTCAATTCTGTTCCACTGATTGATATGTCTATCTTTATGCCAGTACCATGCTGTTTTGACCACTGTAGCTTTGTAATGTGTTTCAAGTTCAGGCAGTGAAATTCCTCCTATGTTGCTCTTCTTTTTTAGAATGCTTTTGGCTATTCGGATGCACTTTCCCTTCCAAATGAATTTGTTAATTGCCTTTTCTGTTTCTGTAAAGTAGGCTGTTGGAATGTTGATTTTGGGTAGGATTGACATCTTCACAATATTTAGTCTTCCAATCCATGAACATGAAATAGCTTTCCATTTGTTTAGGTCTTCAATGATTTCTTTTAGCACTGTTTTGTAATTTTCTGTATATAGGTACTATACTTCTTTGGTTAAATTGATTCCTAAGTATTTGAGTCTTTTTGTTGCTATTGTAAATGGAATTTTCCCCGCGATTTCTTCCTTAGATTGTTCAATACCAGTGTACAAAAACCTTACTGATTTTTGCATCTTGATCTTGTATCCTGCCACTTTGCTGAACTAATTTATTAGCTTAGGTAGCTTTATTGTAGATATTTCAGAATTTTCTAAGTATAGGATCATGGCATCTGCAAATAGTGAGAGTTTTACTTCTTCCTTTACTATTTGGATGCCTTTAAATTTTTTTTTTTTCTTATCTAATTGCTCTAGCTAGAACTTCTAGTACAATGTTGAATAACAATGATGACAGTGGGCATCCTTGTCTTGTTCCTGATCTTAGAGGGTAAGCTTTCAACCTTTCCCCATTGAATACGATGTTGGCTGTGGGTGTTTCATATATGCCTTTTATCATATTGAGGAATTTTCCTTCTATTCCTATCTTCTGAAACATTTTTTTTTTTTTTTTTTAAAGATTTTATTTATTTATTCATTTATCCCCCCCTGCTGCTTGCGCTCGCTGGGTCAGCCAACCACGCCATGCGGGCAGGCCCGCCCTCACCAGGAGGCCCCGGGAACCGAACCCGGGGCCTCCCACATGGCAAACGGGAGCCCCACCGATTGAGCCACAGCCGCTTCCCTGAAGCATTTTTTTTTTAAGATTTTATTTATTTATTCATTTATCCCCCCCTTGCTGCTTGCACTCACCGGGTCAGCCAACCACGCCGTGCGTGCGAACCCGGGGCCTCCCATATGGCAAACGGGAGCCCTACTGATTGAGCCACAGCCGCCTCCCTGAAGCATTTTTATCAAGAAAGAATGCTGGATTTTGTCGAATGTCTTTTCTGCGTCGATTGAGATGATCATGTAGTTTTTTTTTCCTTCAGTTTGTTAATGTGGTGTATTACGTTGATTGATTTTCTAATGTTGAACCAGCCTTGCATACCAGGAATAAATCCCACTTGGTCATGATGTATAGCTTTTTCATATGCTGTTGGATTCTATTTGCAAGTATTTTGTTGATCATTTTTGCATCTATGTTTATTAGAGAGATTGGTCTGTATTTTTCTTTTCTTGTAGTGTCTTTATCTGGCTTTGGTATTAGGGTGATGTTGGCTTCATAAAATGTGTTGGGTAATTTTCCCTCCTCTTCAATTTTTTGGAAGAGCTTAAACAGTATTGGTGTTGATTCTTTTCAAAATGCTTGATAGAATTCACCTGGGAAGCCATCTGGTCCTGGACTTTTCTTTTTTGGGAGATTTTTGATGATGTTTTTAATCTCTTTAAATGTGATTGGATGGGAAACGGATGTGGCTCAAAGGTTCGGCATCCGTCTACCATATGGAGAGACCAGGGTTTGATCCCGGTACCTCCCGGTAAAAAAAAAAAAAAAAAAAAATGTGATTGGTTTGTTGAATTCTTGTATTTCTTGTAGCATCAGTGTAGATTGTTTGTGCATTCTAGGAATTTGTCCATTTTATCTAGGTTGTCTAGTTTGTTGGCAACAAATAAAAAGGATCCTCTTATGATCCTTTTTATTTCTGTGGGATCAATCATAACTTCCCCATTTCATTTCTGATTGTATTTATTTGCATTTTCTCTCTTTTTTTCTTTGTTAGTGTAGCTAGGGATTTGTCAATTTCATTGATCTTCTCGAAGAACTGCCTTTTGGTTTTGTTGATTTTTCTCTATTGTTTTTTTGTGCTCAATTTCATTTATTTCTGCTCTAATCTTTATTATTTCTTTCCTTTGGCTTGCTTTGGGATTGGTTTGCTATTCTTTTTCTAGTTTCTCTATTTATTCAGTAAAATCTTTGAGTTTAGTTTTTTCTTCTTTTTTATAATATACGTGTTTAGGGATATAAATTTCCCTCTTAAGACTGCCTTCACTGTATCTCATAAGTTTTGATAAGTTATGTTCTCATTTTCATTCATCTCAATATATATTTACTGATTTAACTTGCAATTTCTTCTTTGACCCACTGATTATTTAGGAGTTTGTTGTTTAGCCTCCACTTATTGCAGATTTACCTCTTTCCTGTCTATTGTTGATTACCAGTTTTATTCCATTATGATCTGAGAAGGGCTTTGTATAATATCAGTCTTTTTATATTTATTGAGAGCTGCAGTGTACCCTAACATGTGGTCTATCCTGGAGAAGGATCCATGGGCACTTGAGAAGAATGTATAACCCGCTGAGTTTGGATGCAACGTTCTGTATACGTCTGTTAGGTCTAACTTGTTTATTATATTGTTCAAGTTCCCTGTTTCCTTGTTGATCTTCTGTCTAGTTGTTCTATCTAATGATGTGTGTTGAAGTCTCCAACAATTATTGTAGAAATGTCTGTATCTCCCTTCAGTTTTGCTAGAGTTTTCTCATGTATTTTGGGGCACACTGGTTAGGTGCATAGATATTTATGACTGTTATATCTTCCTGGTGGATTGTCCCTTTTATTAATATGTAATGGCCTTCTGTATCTCTTATAACTTTTTTGCATTTAAAGTCTGTTTTGTCCAATATTAGTATAGCTACCTCTGCTCTTTTTTGTTTACTATTTGTGTGTAGTATCTTTTTCTAACCTTTCACTTTCAGCTGGTTTGGATCCCTGGGTCTAAGGTGAGTCTCTTATAAGCAGCATATGGATGGCTCATGTTTTTTTAATCATACCATCTATCAGCCTGTATCTTTTGATTGGGGAGTTTAATCCATTCACATTCAATGCTATTACTGTAAATGCATTCTTTACTTCCACCATTTTATTGTTTGGTTTTCATATGTTCGATCATATTTTCATCTTTTTTTTTACTTGTTTGGTTATCCTTTCTGCTATTCTTTCTTCTATACTCTCCTCTAAGCCTCTCCTGTCTTTTTCTTTCAGGCTTTAAGGCTTCCTTTACTATTTTCTGCAAAGGTAGATTCTTTTTTTATTAACTCTCTCGGTTTTTGTTTGTTTTTTAATACTTTATACTCACTTTCATATTTGAAGGACAGTCTTGCTGTATAAAGAATTCTTGGCTGTCAGCTTTTCTTTTGCAGTATCCTAGTTGTATAATACCAGTCTTCTCACCTCCATGGTTTCTGATGAGAAGTCCGCCCTAAGTCTTGCTGGGTGTCCCTTGTATGTGATGGTTTGCTTCTCCCTTGCTGCTCTCAGAATTTTTTCTTTATCTTTGACATTTGACATTGTGAATATTTGGATTTATTCTGATTGGGATATGCTGTGTTTCTTGGACACATAAGTTCATTTCTTTGGTGAGAGTTGGGAAATTTTCAGCTATTATTTCCTCAAATACTCTTTCTGCCCCCTTTCCCTTCTCTTCTCCTTCTGGAACTCCCATGCAACATACGATGTTGTGTTTCGTGTTGTCATTCAACTCCCTGAGTCCCTGCTCAATTTTTTCCTTTCTTTTCTCTCTCTGTTCTTTTCAGCTGTTCTGTCTTCAATATCACTTATTCTTTCTGCTATCATTTCAAGCCTACTTTTGTATACCTCTAATGTGTTTTTGATCTCATCTATCGTGTCTTTCATTCCCATTAGCTCTGCTACTTTTCTATTCAGGATTTCACATTCTTCATTGTGCTTGCTCAATGTCTTCTTGATGTTATTTATCTCTTTAGCCATATTGTCTTTCAACTCATTAATTTGGCTTTGGAAATTTGTGTGCATGTCATTAATTAGTTGTCTCAAATCCTGTGTCTCTTCTGGGACTTTGATATATTCCTTCTCTTGGGCCATGTCTTTCATTTTCTTAGTATGGCTTGTAATTTTTTGTTGATGTCTAGGCATCTAGGATGTAGTTTACTCAGATGCTCAATTTCTTTATCTTTCCTAGGGATTTAGTGGTGGGAGGCTGTGTGTTATTGCTGCTCTTTGTTCTTGGTTCAACCTGGATCGTTAGAATTGTCCCTGTTAGTTGCAGAAAACTGGGCTCTGGACCCAGTAATGGGTTGCAGACCTGCTTCCTAGAGCCTTGGGGAGGGAGGCTATAAAGGCCGGAAAAAGTGTCTCATACTTTTTACTTTTAATTTCTTCACATGCACTTCCTTGGGCTTCCAGCAGATGGTGCTCTTTGGCAGAATTCTCAGTTCAATGCCTGCTTGGAGTGTGTTTGCTGCAACACAGACTAGGTCAGTGTAATAGAGGTTCCTGCCTGGAGGCTAAGAGCCTTGTAATTCACAGTTTCTCAGTGGCAGTTCTTCAGCCTTCTCTGCTAGCCCCCTCCCTTTTCCTGGGTAGGAAGTAATTCCAGTCTCCGTTGCATCTTCAACAATCAGTCCAGTATAGTAGAGAGGGAGATTCAGAGGGTCAGATCTCTTTTTTTTTTCTTTTTACCAGGAGGTCCCAGGGATCGAACCCAGGTCCCTCCATATGGGAGATGGACGCCCAACCATTTGAGCCACATCCAGGGCCAGATCTCTTTACTCCTGGATCTCGTTAGTCCCCTGCTGGCTTCCAAGGTAAACAATGGCACACCCCCCTCTCGGCCTGTAAGGGCTTGTGGTACACAGCAGACCAAATTTGTGGGTCAAAAGCTGACTCAGCCTTAGGCTGTGTCCCTCTCTCTCCTCTTTCCTCAGGAGGTGTGTCCTCATTGCTCCTGGTTAGAAGAAAGGGAGATTGAGAGGGTCGGATCTCTCCAGTCCTGTGCCAGCTCCCAGGGCAAACAACAAGGCAGTCCCACCCAGCATGGAAGGCTGGTAGGACACAGCATACCAAATTTGTGGGTCAAAAGCTGAGTCAGACTTAGGTTGTGTCTCTCTCTCTTCCCTTTCCTGGGGCAGTGGATCCCGGGAGCCCTCTTTGCCTGTAGCCAGCTCAGAGGCCTGAGAATTCTAAAGTGTCTTTAGTGTGGGGGAGGTTGCCGGCAGTAGCAGCCGCTGGTTTCAACTCAGTTTTGCCATCGCAATTCCCTTCCTTGCATTTCTCTCTTCTGAGCAGTGTCCAGCTTTTGCCTGGTATCCTAACTCCTAGAAGATTTTTTCCCAGGCCATTTCAGCTTGTCCTCTAGCTATTTTTCTGGAAGAGAACAGAGTCCCATGTCTTTCTAGTCCGCCATCTTCCCAGAAGTTACTTGATTTTTAAAAATTATTTGGTTGCTATCCACTTAATTGATTTCACAACTTGCAATTTGAAAAAGCTCTCTCTAGACTAAAGCTCCCTTAAAGAAAGGACTGTGCCTGGGATAGTCATTTTATCACTGGTCTCTGGCACAGTGGCCTAGCACACAATAGTCATTAAATGATTATTTGTTTTTTTTTTTTTGTTTTTTTTTTTTAAAGATTTTATTTATTCATTTATTCCCCCCCTTGCTGCTTGTGCTCGCTGTGTCCATTTGCTGTGTGTCTTTCTGTGTCTGCTTGTCTCCCCTTGTTGGGTCTTGCTGCTGCATCAGCTCACCACGCTGCGTGGGCTGGCTTGCCTTCACCAGAAGGCCCCGGGAACTGAACCTGGGGCCTCCCATATGGTAAACGGGAGCCCTATTGATTGAGACACATCCGCTTCCCATGATTATTTGTTGAATGAACATAAGGATGCCAGACTTCTTCAAACCTTTAACAAGTTAAGGTGCCAATTAGTTCTTGGTAAGTATTTTTTTAGGGATACATAAAAGTACGGCTTTGTGATTTCTTTTTCCAGTGAAAACAGAGGAATAATTTAGGAAATAGAATGTAAACATTTTGTGCTTTCTTAGGTTCCTCCCAAATACTTAAAAGAGAAAATGTGTAACACAGGGATGACAGGGATAGAAACAAATAAGAAAACATAGATAAAAGTAAAGAATGCATGGGCTGGCTTATTGTCAAAACTTAATTTTAAAGAACCAAATGTTACAATTATGCCTTTTAAGCTAGTAACGTCTTTAAAATTATTACCCACGGTTAGGCAAAAGGACTCATAATCTTTTTTTTTTTTTTTCCTTCAGATCCCACCCAACTGGATGTGGTAAAACTTTTTAAGGATTGCCAGACCAAATGAAATTCTTGGGGTATGACAAGGACTGAGCAGTAGTACTTTATTAAAACTTAGGCTGGGTGCATACATACATAATTAAGCTGTTACTTGAGATTACCATGCCCCTAAATTAGTAGTCTTGAAGAGAAGGTAGAGAAAGACCAGACTCTCTGTGACAAGAAGAGAAAGGGTTAGATGGGCCATTAAATTAGTGCTATAGGCCATGAGGTACTATTAGAATATCCTGAAGTCTAAGTAAGTAGGAAAATCTCTTTAAAAAAGAAAGAGGGTAAAAATGGATAAAAGTAAGTAAATAAATAAATCTTAAAAAAAAAAAAAGAAAAGAAAGGAAGAAAGGAAAGAAAGGAAAGAGGAAGAGAAGGGGAAGGGAAGGGGAAGGGAAGGGGAAGGAGAAGGAAAGAAGAAACCATGCAGGAAAAAAACTTCATATTTTGATGTGAAATTCTGTGTTAGTTGACATTGGAAATGCATACTACCTTGGGAGTACAATTAGAGGAAGACCCAATAAAAGTTTTGTATATAATTTTCTGGTCATTGCAGAGTTCATATACTAGACTTGCAAGATAATACCTCATAGCACAACCAACAGGAGTTTTCCTCTGTGTCTGGAGAAACTATCTGGCCATCTGAATTAGTGAAATCATAACTCAGAGAACTGATTATTTTTATTCTATAGTGTCCGAGGGCTGCTGCTGCCGCTGCCAGATATAATTGAGATCCATTCTTGCCTTTCTCTCTCTGCTTCTACTGTTTCTGGTGCTTATGCTCAGAGTATTTACAGTAGCTTTGATAGTTGGTTGGCCAAAGTGGTTCCTGATTCTATCACCATAGCTGTTTAAGAGAATTTCTAATTACTCCTGTGCTGAACTGTTGCACTATCTTTTACCATAATGCAGTGGTGAGGATTCTACTTATGTAAGGACTGCTAATAGCCTTCCCTTATTCCTTTCCTCCCTTCCTTTCCCCAAATAATGGTAAGCCAGTGACCATACTGTGTTAACAGAGATGTTCTTTCATTTCATGAGATTTCCTTTATAGTCTGCTAATTGGAGATACTTTGAACAAATGACAAATCTGACAATACAGCCCAAAGTAGTAAGATTTTGCTCTAGATGGATAATGTTAGAAGAAAATTTTAAGATGGTTCCAGCTCTCTGTTAATGGTTGTGGTGGTTTGAAGCTGTGTGTGCCCCAGAAAAACATGTTCTTAAATTTAATATATCCTGTGGGTATGAACCATTGTAAGTAGGACCTTTTGATGAGGTTACTGCAGTTAAGGTGTGACTCACCTCAAGCAGGATGGGTTTTAATCCTACCACTAGAGTCCTTTCTAAGCAGAGTGAAATTCAGACAGAGAGAAAGAGTGCTCCAGAAGGAACAGCCAAAAGCTGAACATCAGCAAAACCTGAAAGAGGAGGGAGAGGTAAGAAGATGCTGCCATGTGCCTTGCTATGTGATAAGGATCAAAAATTGCTAGCAGCCAGCCCCAGAATGCACAGTCTTCAGGGAGAAAGCATCACCTTGATGATGCCTCATTTTGGGCTTTCTCTTCATCTCAAAACTGTGAGCAAATAAATTCCCATTGTTTAAGCCAAACCATTGCATGGTATTTGCTTGAACAGCCCAGGAAACTAAAAGAATGGTCATCTCTTCCAAAGATCTCAAATATAGAAATGACAGTCATTTTTGGGTGGTCTTAACTGAAAGAGCTACACAACTCTTGCATCTTTTAATGTTCATGCTGATTGTTTCCTCTTTGCTGCATTCTGCTTCAGACAGTCTGCCCAGACCTTAGTATCCATGGACTAACTGATATTTGATTGAAGGATAACTGACCCAGTAGAAATGAATCCTGAGGCTCCATCGACTGGGTTGAGCCAATTGGATTCTTTTCTCAGAGAAGTGGGACTTTGAGATATTGAGTTAATTAGATGATGAGTCCTTGGACTGAAAGCTTATTTAGAATTGTGATCAGGTTCTGAGCTAGAGCGTGTGAAAGCCATGTGAGAGCCAGGGGGAATGGAAAAGCCATGAGATGGCAGAGAAAGCCAGTCTATAGAGAGAAGTTGGGCAGTAGAGTAGACATGGGGAGACCCATGAGAGCTGGTGGCAGGAGCTTCTGGTCCCAGTTCCCATTTGGCCCAGATTGACTGTTTTCTCTCTTTGGATATCCATGAAATCTTTTGCTGTGGCCTTTTAATAATATCTCCTCCACATTTTACTTGAGTTAATTGAGTGGGTTTCTGTTCCTTAACTCTAACATAGTGATAGCAGAATCTGGTATAATAATGTCCAGTAAAATTAAAGTCTTGAGTTCTAAAACCCACAAAAAAGAAAACCAAGGTCTGATTACCAGTACAACTTGAGTATATGTTGGATAGCCTTTAGTCAAAGTTTTCCTCATCTGTAGGTATTTATTAACTAATTTACCATCCTTATATTTTCTAGGGTAAAGAGTGTCTGCATTATTTCATCGTTCCTCAAAAAAACCTAAAAAACCTGTGATGTTTTTTCCGTTTTTATTCATCACTTTTTTTCTTCAGTATAACCTCAGGTAGAATTTTGGACTAGGTGCTAGAAGACCTAGATTTTGTTCTTTCTGAGACTCTAACTAGTTGGATGGTCCTGAGAAGATCCTTAGTTTCTCTGCACCCCATTTCATCTTTTGTAAAGAAAGGGCTTGGGCTGAATCACTGATTTTCAGCCTACAACCCCTGCAGAATAAGCATTAATCAAGAGGGTCAAGAAATCAAGTACTTACGACACATTTACTATGGATGAAGTAAATGTACCTATCCCTCACATAATGGCTTTATTTATTCCTAAAAACTTTGTTACTAATGGCTTTATTTATTCCTAAAAACCTTGTTACTAACTAAAAAGCAATTAAATGAAATTTTATTTATGTTAATTTTGATGGGAAAAGTTATGAGGTTTTCTAGCCCAATCCAGATACCCAAACATTTTTCCCAAATAGAAAAATTTATCAAACAATGAAAACATTTTTATAAGTAGTAAAAAGTAATTTAAAAGTAAATAAATGTAGATTGTACATAAAATATAATATAATCATGCTTTGTTGCCTCAGCAGAGAACAAAGAGATGACTAGAAATGTCATAGGACTTGATGGAAGAGAGAGGAGCCATTCTTCGGAAAATGGTGGAGAGGCTGGTGACTGATTCAGTATCAGAAGTGCTTAATGATTTTTTTTTTTTTTCTTTGAGATTTTGTCAGTAGCAGAAACTCTTGATATGGAAGGTTTTGCTGTTTCTATAGAAGTAGAATCTTTGGGTAAAAAAGATGGACATTTGCTTTCCTTCTTATAGCTTCCAATTCATGTACCTCCTTGAAGGATGCTAAAGTAGGTGAGATGGCATATTTGAGCCATTGTTAAAATCTTTGTGTTCCATATGATTTTCTTGAAGAGAAACTGCTGTGTTGAGTAAATTAGTCTGAGTGAGTGTCTGAAACCGTAATGTCTATTTAGTACCTTATAGTGATTTATTTAGTGTGCTGTATAAAAGACTTCATAATGAGCGAGAACAAAAGGAGTCATCATCTCGAAAGTGGTATTTTTTTTTTTAAGATTTTATTTATTTATTCATCTATCCCCCCCCTGCTGCCCGCGCCTGCTGGGTCAGCCAACCACACCGCGGGGGCGGGCCCGCCCCTACCAGGAGGCCCCGGGAACCGAACCCGGGGCCTCCCACATGGTAAACGGGAGCCCCACTGATTGAGCCACAGCCGCCTCCCAAAAGTGGTATTCTTTAAGAGCCGTATGGCAACAAGTCATCCCTGAACTCTGTGCTTGCCTTCTA
This sequence comes from Tolypeutes matacus, assembly GCA_026826555.1. Classification (NCBI taxonomy): domain Eukaryota; kingdom Metazoa; phylum Chordata; class Mammalia; order Cingulata; family Chlamyphoridae; genus Tolypeutes; species Tolypeutes matacus. Next base: position 2,095,423 of record JAKSZT010005416.1, on the reverse strand, counting down.
TACTTCTCTCTCAGGCTGGCTTACCCTGTGGTTTCAAGATGGCTTCCAGCAGCAACAAGAGCTGTTGTTTCCTTCTTCACAGCTGGCAAAGAGGCAGTCTTTTTATAGTAGCTCCTTTGTGAGAGTGGGACAAGTGTGCTTGCTTGGGAGTGAGGGGGCTGACTTTCATAAGCCCCCAGCAAATGTCGCCCAGTGCTCATTAGCCTAGATTGGGTCATGTGCCCATCCCAGAGTCAGTGTGGCCAGGAGGTGTGCTGTGCACTGAGTGGCTTTAGCCCTGTGTTTCTCAACTTCAGCATGAGTTACATTTTGGGTCGGATAATTCGTTTTTTGTGGGGGCCTGTCCTGTGCATTGTTAGAATCCCTGACCTCTACCGACTGGATGCCAGAAGCATCTACCCTCCAGTTGTGACAACCAAAAATGTCTCCAAACATTGTCAAATGCCCCCTTGGGAACAAGACTGCCTTCAATTAAGAACCACTGCTTTAACCTAATCAGAGTCCACTCATGTCTCTAACTTGCTGGCTGGGAAATATTTCTGGTCTGGTTAGAAAGGGGGAAGGTGGAGAATGGAATCTAACTGCTCATGTCCGCTATATCTGAAATTCTAATAAGGATCAACATTTGGTCAAATCTAGCAGGAAATTTTTGCTAGTTTCCTGTTAGTATATTCTAACATTGTAGTATTTTGTACTAGAAAACCAAAACCCAGTATTATGCTTTAAAAAAAAGAACAATATGGGCCTTTGGATCCCCAGTTGGGTTTTTGTTTTGCTTATCTTAGAATTTCTCCCTGCTTAACCTCACTATTTTTTCTTTCTTTCTTTCTTTCTTTTTTATTTTTATTTCACTATTTTTTTTTTATAAGCTCTCTTCCCTGAGGTTTTGCATTCAGTTGGATTTACCTGTCCTGTGTACCTTGCTGTGGGGGCAATTTTTAGTTTTGACAAGCATCAGATGGCAGATAGTTTTGGGGGTACGATTATTTGTTCCTAGATTCTACCTTGTAGAAGATTTCCTCTCATTCATGTGAGTATTCTGGTTGTAATGGAAATCCTGACTAATACTGGATGAGAGGGTACACAGACGTAAGTGGAAATAAGCACAAGATGCTGTTTTTTTAATCATGACTAAAGGAATAGTAGAGGTTATATATACAATGGCTCATAGATAGAGTGCCCCCTCCAGACCAATAAAATATAACAAAGCTAAATGACTTACAGGCTAGAATTTATGTTTTCAAGTGAGTCTGTATTAGAATTTTTGTAACTGGCCATAACTAGGAGCTTCACACAAGCCATGAAGGGTTCTAGAAAGAAGCCTGTTTTTGCTGTGGTTTAGTTGTACTCTGTGTGTTTAAATATACAGCATAGCAGAAACAATCTCCTCTACCCTGAGGTTACTTACAATATCCTATAAATTGTTTTTTCCTACTATTTTCTCCTTTATTTTATTTTACTAATTGATCATCTAGCTCCCAGCATTGCTGCCTACAACCTTTGTGTTCATTTTATTCTTCTTGAGGGGAGAGGAACTATTTGTAAATATCTTTAAAAGACATTGAAAAAACGCACTTCTCCAAACTTAGCACTGTGCCTTCTAGGACCTAAAATATGACTGAGTAACTTTGCATATATCCTTCTCAGACTTGTTAGAACTACTGTTGATTTTCTCTTGAGTTTTCTTCTCGTCCCTTGGAAGAGGAGTGTAGAAATAGCCATATTCACTAAGATGGCTGAAGCTGGATGGGGAGGGAAAGGACATTAACAGTAGAGAGACTCATTCCACTGCAATTAAAGCAAAATGAGTGGAGTAAAGAGGAGGCATGCAGTATCTTTTTCAGGAGGTCTTTGCAAGGGCTCTAAAGGTAGAAGAGAAAGATACACAGCCAGCTAGTTTAAAATGACTTGAAGCCAATCCATCTACTGTCATGTTTTACTGAAGCCAAGGTAAACAGTTGGATAGAGGTAGGTATATAACCATGTTTCAATAAATTGACTAAATTGCCCCTTGGAACTGATACAGTAGATGGTGCTCTTGTGCCATATTGTAGTTTTTAGAAAGGTTCTATCACCACGATGGCTAGTTCTAGGGCCAGTGTCCCATCGATCCCCTTGTATGACTGGCAGGTGCACCACTTGAGAGCATCATCTGGGTGATTTTGGTGAGAGGTTTTTCTGCCTTCTCTACCTTGACTGAGCTCTGCCTTCCAGGGGAGTCTAAATGGAAGGTTTACTAAATTTTTTTAAAAAAATTGTGGCTCTAGTCTTTATCCAAATAATTATGATGTGTGTGCCCCAGACTCCATACCAGTCTTTCAAGACTACTTTTTCTAATGTAATTTATCTGTGATCTCCCAAATCAAGTTCCTTTCCAGATAACTTAGGCTATCATTCCTATTTCATGTTTTTCTTTCCTTTAGTTTCAGAGAAGATACAGTAGAATGAAATAGATGTGCAGTGGAGAAATTTGTCAGTGCTGAAGGAATAGGATGGAAATCATTGAATTTAAATAGCAGCTGGTATAGCAACCTATAGCAGTTTTAAGTGCCAGGCATGGTACTAAGTGTTTTTCATGAATGAACTCATTTAGTCCTCATCAAAAGCTCATGAGGAAGGAACTGCTTTTTACCACAGTTCAAATGAAGAAACAAGGACATGGAGAGGTGAGGTTACTTGTCCAAGATCACCTGTAGTAAGTCTTGGCTCCAGGACGCAAACCTGGAGTCAGGCTCCAGAGACAGTACTCCTAACGATGCCACAATGCTGCTTCCTCAATGAAGGGACAATGGAGGACTCACCCATAGGTGGCACGTGAACTGGATTTAAAGGATGAGAATGATTTTGCTGTGGGAAGAATGGGAAAAGGGAACATTTTAAGCTGAGGGCTAAGCATAAGCAAAGTCAAGATGTGACAAAAAGCTAAATAAATAAAATGTGGGATAGAAAAGTAGAGAGCATGGTAATCATTTGTCAAGGTATGCAGAGGTAGGTAAAGGGAATTAAGTTAGAAAGTCCATGTAAGAACCATGTCATGAAGTATCCCAAAAGCCATGCTGAGGGGATTTGGACAGCCAGTGCAGGGGTTTGATTTTGAGAAGGAGTGGGTCGGAACAACAGGAGTCCACCTAGTTTAATAAGGGAGGTCTGGCAAAAGAGCGCATGCACAGAAAGACCAGAGACTTTTGAAGCCATCCAGGTGAGATAGAAGTATTTAATGAGAGTGGACATAAGAGAATCCAGGCAATTTTAAATTATATTTTCATTTAGGGAATTATAGTACATATTTATGTTAAAAGTTTTCCCCTAAACATATCTACCAATATTCTAAACACTCACTTTTCATTCACTGAAGTTTTGTATCCATAGTTGTCACCCTAGACAACCTCCTTATCCACATGGGCAACCTACAGTTGTGCCAGTCAGGATTTGGTTGTAGGAAACAGTCTTTTTTTTGCTATTTTCAGCAGAAAGAGATTCCCCCCCTTTATTAGAGAAGTTGTGGGTTTACAGAACAATCATGCATGAAGTATAGGATTCCCATACACCATCCCACTACCAATACTTTGTATTGGTGAGGTACTGGGGATTGAACCCAGGACATCATATGTGAGAAGCAGGCACTCAACCACTGAGCTTCATCTTCCCAATGAGAGTTGGTTTTTTCATTTGTTTGTTTATAGGTGGTACTGGGGATTGAACCCGGGACCTCATACATGGGAAGTAGGCGCTTAACCGCTTGAACTACATCCACTCCCCGATAGCCCATTTTTATAATTGTACTATTAAAGTCCATAGTTTAACTTAAGGTTCCCTGTATAGTGTAGTTCTGCATATTTTTAAAAAAATTTTATTCTGTTACCATATATACAATTGAACATTTCCCCTTTTAAATCATATTCAGATAGATATTTTGGTGCTATTAATTGCATTCATAATGTTATGCTTACTATCATTACCATCCATTACCAAAACATTTCCATCATTCCAAATAGGAACTCCCATATATTTTAAGCCTTAATTTCTCATTCTCTGAGCCCACCCCATCACCTGATAACCTATATTCTAGATTCTGACTCTATGAGTTCACTTCTAATTGTTTCAAATCAGTGAGATCATACAATATTTGTCCTTTTGTGTCTGGCTCATTTCACTCAACATGATGTCTTCAAGGTTCATCCATATTGTTACATGTATCAGGACTTAATTCCTTTTTATGGCTGAATAATATTCCATTGTGTATATATACAACATTTTAGTTATCCATTCATTGGTTATTGGACACTTACTTGGGTTGCTTCCATCTTTTGGCAATTGTGAATAATGCCGTTATGAACATTGCTGTGGCAGTTTGATATTATTTATGAATTCCAAAAAGAAAAATAGATTGTGCTTGCAAACTGGTCTGTTCCTCTGGGTATAATACCCTTTGATTGATTTAAATTCAAAGGTTTTAAGTTCACTTAAATTGATTCAGGGCCTTTGATTCAACCATGTCAGTAGGGTGTGGCTCAGGGTTGAGTCTCCTCCCCCTTGGGCTATATAAAGGGACACTCAATCAAGAAGACACACAGGAGAAGATACAGAAGAAGAGAGAGAACTTTGTCAGTTTTGATTCTGGAACCCCTGGGGAGAGAGAAGCCATTTGTCTGACCATTTATAGCTGACCCTGTGAAGAGAACAGAGCAGCTGAGAAGCCCTGAGAGATGAGCGCTATGCCAGCCTACAGCTGAGATTGGAAGAAACTGGGCCCACAGAGCCTTAAGAGGAGGACGGAAGGAGAGACAGGAGAAATCGCCCGCCATCTTGCTTCAACATGTGACAACAGAGTTTGGTGAGGAAGTAACCTTGAGTTGACTCTTTAGAGCCTTGTAACTGTAAGCTTCTGCCCCAAATATATACCCTTTATAAAAGCCAATAGATTTCTGGTACTTTGCATTATTACCCCTTTGGCTGACTAATACAATCACTGTGCAAATATCTGTTCAAGCCCCTGCTTTCAATTCTTTTGGGATTGCCAGGTCATATGGTAGTTCTATACTTAGCTTTCTGAGGAACTGCCAAACTGTTTTCCACAGTGGTTATACCATTTTACATTGCCACCAGCAATGAATGTTCCTATTTCTCTGCATCCTCTCCTATACCTGTTCTTTTTCTTTTTCTTTTTTTAATAACAACCATTCTTACGTGTGTGAAATGGTATCTCATTGTGGATTTGATTTGCATTTCTCTGATAGTTAATGATTTCGAGCATCATTTCGTGTGCTTTCTGGTCATTTGTGTATCTTTTTAGGAGAGATGTCTGTTCGAGTGTTTTGCCCATTTTTTAATTGGGTTGTTTGTCTTTTTGTTGTTGAGTTGTAGGATTTCTTTATATATTCTGTATACTAAACTTTTATTGGATATGTGGTTTCCAAATATTTTCTTCCATTGTGTGGGTTGTCATTTTATGTTCATGATAAAGTCCTTTGATGCATAAAAGTTAATTTTGGTGAGGTCCCATTTATTTTTTTTTATGTGTGTTTGTCTGCTTTGTGCTTTGGGTGTAAAGTCTAAGAAACCATTGCCTAATACAAGATCCTGAAGATGCTGCTCTAAGTTTCCTTCTAGGAGTTTGATAGTTCTAGCTCTTATATTTAGCACCATTTGTTGAAGAGACTATTCTTTCTCAATTAAGTGGTCTTTGCCACCTCATCAAAAATCAGTTGGCCATAAAAGTGAGGGTTGATTTATGAGCTCTCAATCCTATATGTTTGTCCTTGTGCCAGTAACATGCTGCTTTAATTACTATGGCTTAGTAATAAGTTTTAAGATCGGGGAGTGTAAATCCTCCAATTTCATTCTTCTTTTTCAAGATGGTTTTAGCTATTTTCACAGTTCAGCAGAAAGGGATTTGATACAGGGATTTTGATGCTTACAAAATAAAATTGTCAGGTAGGTTCTAGGCTGGGCATCCAGGAATGATTTTCAGAAGAAAACTGTTGAGCTGGCCACTAGGGAAACTGCTCTCTCTCCCAAAATTTAATGAAGGAGAGGCTCCCATTGGAACTATTGACTTAAAATACTATGCAGCATTAGCTGCAATCTAGGCATTAGGAAGCCATTGCTGCCACCATGACTTTCATTGCCTTATGACACTTAAAAGTGTCATGGGTTTTGGGAATGCCACTGAAGAAAAGCCCAGTGTTTCTCTGACGAAACTTGCTAGCAGCTACAACTAAAACAGCAGGAAGATGACTTGTTTATCTCTTCTTTGCAACTCTGTGGTAATTGTATCTAAATGGGCAGAACCTGATTTCCACCCAAACCTTAGGGGGTCTCAGAAATGTCCTTTTTTTTTTTTAATTTTATTTTTTTTAAAGGAGGTACAGGGATTAAACCTGGGACCTTGTACATGGCAAGCAGGTGCTAAACCAACTGAACTACACTGCTCCCAAAAAATGTACTTTTTAATTTTCCAGCCTCAGCATGAGAGGAAGGCACACTGTATCCCCACAATGACCCCTTTGGTTATTCAACACCCAACATTCTTCTTTCCATACATAAACTTTCAAATAACAGCAACATGTACTTCCCACTTTGGTATTCTGTAACCTGTATTAATGAAGTTAACCATCAACAGTATACTTTATATAAAATAAAAAGGGAAAAGGAGAAAACACAAGGAGGAACATTGTTAATATATATAGCAAAGGAAAATAGGGACAGCTATTAAAATCCTATTTTTCTGTAATTTTTACAAGGTTCCATGTTTTTCCAGTGCAATTCATCTGGTCAGGGTTCTTTTTTTTTTTTTTTTTTTTTTTTAAGGTTCTGGGGGATGGGGATTGAACCTAGGTTCTCATATGTGGGAAGCCAGTGCTCAACCACTACTGAGCCACATCGGCTTCCCTAAATTGGTCTTTTCGTTTGTTTTCCTAGTTTTTTTTTTTTCTTTCCCGTAGGCACTGGGAACTCCCATGTGGGAGGCACGCACTCAACAGCTTGAGGTACATCTATTCCTCTGGTTAGGGTGGTGGTGCTGCTGGGGCTTGTGTCTCTATCTTACATCATCTTTTTTTTTTTTTTTTTGGTACTTCCATCATCTTTTACTACTATGCAATGATAGTACTAGGAGACACCACAAAAAAATCCCCTAGGTTCAGATATATTTTTCTTTACCCCTCACTGTTGTAGCAGCCATCGAATTTCTTCTTATCATCACCCCAACCAGTACAGTAATCCCTTTTTCTCTTATTTTGTCAGTATGAGGAGCCAAAATGGCCTGATGGCAGCTTTAGTTTCCAATTCATTGGAACCACTGTTGTGCCTGCTGCTAAGACCTCTAAACCAAAAAGACCCCAAAATTACAGAGATAGGAAGCAAAAAATTGAAAGTAGGTCATAGAGGTGTCACTTCTGTCCCTTTCTTCCCTCTGTACCCCAGCCCTGCAAGGTATTGTTTCCTCATCACTGTGTCTTGTGTTGGCTTTTTCATCACTCTACAAGGCAGGCTGCTTCTGGGTATTGGATCACCTTTTTGGCATCAGCCCATTGCCTTACCTCTTTTTCTTTATAATAAATTCCTTGGTCCGAAGCACATTCAGTTGTGATACCATGATGGTGAATGGGGCATCTGATAATGTCCATGTAGTGTGGTCCTGGCAGAAGCATGGTGGGCAAGGAACATAAGTGTATATCCAGAGTAAGTACCTATTTCAGTGAGTACAAATAGCTGCTCCTGCCATGTTACCAGAAGGGGTCTGCTTCTTTAGAAAGTTTGTACTTGGGGTGGGGAGCGTTGTCTGAGACCTATATGGATATCCTCTCTAAAATAAAACACAGGTCGCTTTACTTTATATCCATCAACTGTTAAGAAAGAGGCAAGATGCTTGTTGGATGCTTTGAATATTAGAAGTAGCAGATAGCCTGGTTGTGCTGTTCTGACCCACTCACCTGTGGTCTCTAGAGGTGCCAGCTTGAATGAGTGCCGCTGGTCTGGGCTGAGTGCTTGCAGCCCTGCCTTTGAGCTTTATGATCCATCAGGTCCAAGAATGCTCAGTGTGTTTTGGCAAATCAGGGTCTGCTCTGTTAGCTTAGAAGATTTTCTTTTTATAATTGGTAGTTTAGTTTCTTTGGATTTGTTTACTGATTTATTTATCCACTTGTTTATTTAAATTATCTTGCCTTTATTCTGAGGACTCATGTAATTTCTTGATCTTAGTTTTTATGTCTTTAAATATTGCTTCTCTTCCATTCTCTTCACTTTGTTTTTGCTGTAACTCCCCCTAATGTTTGTGGAGCTATATCTTTCATGTTTTTAGTTGCTCTTTCATATTTTTTTCTTCTTCGTTCCTTTTTGGGCTGCATTCTAGGTAAATTCTTTAGTATTTATCAATTCTCTCTTCAGCTCTGTACAGTCTAGGGAATCTTGTCTATTTAGATTTTTAATTTTGGTGATTGATCTTTCATTTACATAATTTCCAATTGATTCTTTTTTTAGCTCTCTCTTCTTGTTTTAATTCTAACTTTTTGTTTCATAATTTCTTGTTCTTTTTTTCAAGATTTATTTTATTTATCCCCTACCCCCCTCCCCTCATTGTTTGCTCCCTTTGTCCATTCGCTGTGTGTTCTTCTGTGTCTACTTATCTTCTCTTTAGGTAGCACCGGGAACCGATCCTGAGACCTTCCAGAGTGGGAGAGAGGCACTTAATCTCTTGCGCCACCTCAGCTCCCTGGTCTGCTGCTCCTCTTATTGTCGCTCCTCTGTGTCTCTCTTTGTTGCATCATCTTGCTGTGCTAGCTCTCCGTGCCGGCCAGCACTCCACGTGGGCCAACTTGCCTTTACAGGGACCCCGGAACTAGATGGTAAACGGGAGCTCAGTTGCTTGAGCCACATCTGCTTCCCTCTTGTTCTTTTTTACTTAGCCTTTTTTAGCATCTTAAATGTGCTTATTTGTTGGGCTGATTTATAATATTAATTTCACCTGAACCCTGAATTTGTGGTCTTGTGGTTGTTTTTGTTAGTTGTCTTTATTGGTATTAGATTTCTTTATGTACCTTAGAACTTTGGTTGAAATGGCATATTTTGATGGAGTTTTTTTTTTTTTTAATTTTTATTCATTCTTTCATTTCATTCATTTATTCATTGTTTTTTTAAAATCCTAAAAAAAAATTTTTTTGAGGTGAAATTTATGTACCAAAGTTAATCATTTTAAAGTGAACAGTTCCGGGAAGCGGCTGTGGCTCAATCAGTAGGGCTCCCGTTTACCATATGGGAGGCCCCGGGTTCGGTTCCCGGGGCCTCCTGGTGAGGGCAGGCCCGCCCGCACGGCGTGGTTGGCTGACCCAGCGAGCACAAGCAGCAAGGGGGGGATAAATGAATAAATAAATAAAATCAAAAAAATAAAATAAAATAAAATAAAGTGAACAGTTCAGTAACATTTAGTGCATTCATGTTGTGCAACCACCACCTCTATCTAGTTTCAAAACATTTTCATCACAGAAGGAAACCCTATGCCCATTAGGCAGCTGCTCTCTATTGCCCCTTTTCCCCAGCCCCTGATAACCACTAATTTGCATTCCATCTTTTTGGATTTGCCTATTCTGAATAGTTCATCTAAAGGGAATCATATAATATGTGGCTTTTTGTATCTGGCTTCTTTCACTTAGCACCATGTTTTCTAGGTTCATTCATGTAGTCATATATCAGTTCTATATTCCTTTTGCATGGATATATTGTACAACGTTTCGTTTATCCATTCATCTGTGGATGGACCTTTGGGTTGTTTGCACTTTTTGGCTATTGTAAAATTCATTCATTTTTAAACCTCTCTTTCTCCCTCTCTGCTCCCTCTCCCTGTTGAGCAGTTTTGTATTGTCTGTGTCTGGCACTGGAACCCCAGTGCAAAACTAGATTTGATAGTGGTGGTTTAGAAGCTTGGGCAAACACAGGCTGCTTGACTGCGTTCCTGCCACAGGGCTGGCCCGTGTCCTTCCTGCTCTCCATATAATACAAAGAGGCTGCCAACCATCTCTCAGGAATGAGGGAGCCCTCCACTTATCACCTTCAGGCTTACCTTCGAGCAGTGATGCTAGATATTCTCTGTCCTTTGTGGGCTTTTAGCCCCAAACCGCATAGGACCCAAACTTCCAGTTTTATTGCCTGTTTTGGATGTTGTGCTTAGGAAGCTCGTGGCTTTAACCTCAGGGACTTTCGTGTTTTGTTTCTGTCCCTGAAATGCTTATATATTTTTTTAGCTTGCTTGCATCCTTTTGGTTTTCTCTTTTTATATTTCCCCTCTCATTGCTGTGTGTTTGGAGTAGAGGAAATCCATCAAATAGTGAATTTACTGTGCCATCTTAGCTGGAAGTCATGTGGGCTGAGGGTTTAAAGGAAATAAAGTTAGATATTTGGTTTTACATAGTACTAAAAGCTAACCACAAGAATGCTTTTTCTGTGTGAGTTCAGTGACCCATAGCATACAGCTATTTAAATTCCTCCTTCAGAGACTTGCAGGCCCAAAAAAGATGAGTGGGATTAAGCAGGTGGGATTTATTAGGGTACTATGGTTCTCTACAAAGATTTTTACTTTCTATTTTTCATTTTGATGGTAATTTAGAAATTTCAAGTAAGTATGCTTCCAAATGCCCCTCAATTCTAACCAAATAATGTCTTAAGATTTCAGTGCTTGCAGTTATATTAGTATTGGTGCCAAGTAGTACTACTTTAAATATAGGAAGCTATTGAAAAGGGAACAGAGATGAAAATGTAAATACTCTGCTTGAGCTAAGTGAGAGCTTGTCATTTCAAAACTGGGAGTTTTTCCTTCAAGTTTGAGAAAAATGGATTAGACAGTAGCTTAACCCTTCCAATGCAGGGTCCATACCATCCTATATTTGATTTTGATGTTTTTGCCTGGCTTGCGCTTGCTCGTACCTCATGGTCTTGGTTAGCTCAGGCATCATTTGTGTCTGGAAGCGTCCGGCCCCTCCATGCAGGGTTGGCTGTCCCTTCTCTCCCGTTCAGTTCACAGATTCTGATTTCCTCACTAACTACATGATGCTGGAGAGCAGGTAACATTGGTAATAATCTTTTTCATTGCAACGTGCATCAGAGTTCCTGTTATGAAGTAGGCTCCCAATAAATGTGGGGGCTTTTTTGTTTTTTAGTAATAAATTACTAGTGGAACCAATGGTAGAAAGAGACTGAAATAAGTTGGAGCTGAGTCACCAGTGACAAAGGCAGTTAGAAGCTTTCTGATATTTTAATATCCGATGTGCTCCTTAGCTAATTTTTCTAACTGGTCTAACCAAAAGCCAGTAGTCTTACCATCACCTAAATGCAGGGAGGACAAGAAGGCAAGGAAGTGATGTAATCGCCATTTCTAACAGAATGTCTAAGGTAAAGCATATTTTTGAGTCCAAGTGGATAGCTCTTTGGTGCTCTGATGGAGAACAAGGGTGAGGATTTCTTTCTTAGCAGCTCTGAAGGCAAATGCTGTGGTGAAGGACTGCTTCTACTGTCAAGCCAGGTCCAGAGAGATGCTCTTCTCCCCACACTGATAGGGACATGGATGGGAGAATTGAGCTCACTCACAGTTATCTGCTAGATTAAATTCCTTTGTTTACAAAATCTTCTGAAGAGTGTATATAGATTCTGCACCTGGTTTGAAGTTGCTTCCGCCAATTCCTTAGACCCAGATTTTGTTTATGTTTGAGATTTGTTTGAAATTATCTGTAAACTTCAGGTCTGTGGTTTTGATTAGACTATCTCTGAAGCAAACTGCTGCTGACTCAATAGAGAAAAAGCCAGCTCCTCCTAGTGGAACTTTTCTTAAAACCTCACTGTTTTTAGGGGAAAAAAATATCACTTGTTTCTTTTGTAAGCACTTTATGGGAACAAGAATAATGTGTTCTTACTTTCAAAAGAGAACCACAAATACAGGCATACATTGACCAATCTTATGTAAAATAAGGAAGCAAAGAAACACTATCTTGCAGTAAAGGTATCAGGATTTTAATAAGGAAGAAGAAGAATGTTGTCAAGCTTAAGCATTTCTGGTGGTTTTAAATATTTTCCAACAAGGTCATTGTGCCACTGGTTGATAACTCCGATTGGAGGCTGGGTATTTGATTTGTCTCTTTCTTCTTCCATTAACAATACGTTTTTTAGCATTCTGTCCTTTAATTTCTGCTTGGACTTATTTTGTGAGAGAAGGGACTTCGGTTGACTTATGCTCAGGAGAAATGGAAGAAAAATCGTGTTCTTTATCAGGTTGCCGCTTTGAGTAGGCTATGGTCTGTATCTGGCATGTGTAAACTTATCTCTTTTACCCTGACCTGGAGATGGTATGCCCAAAGGAAAGCATTCCATTTTCTTCACACTCTCTTGGTCCTCCTGACAGGTACCATACACAGGAATTTTTAATACTGTGTGGTTTGTAGTGAGCCTTGTTTTAAGTGGTCTAGGAGACACAAGGAATTTTATCTATCTTCATGTCTCTTCAGCAGCAGCCTTGGTGGGTGTGTTCATTTATTTATTCATACATTATTCAACAAATACTTATTGAACTCCTAGTCTGTGACAGGTAACTGTGCACATCAGTGGTTTCCAAAATGTGTGCGGCGAATGAGGTTCTGAGGAGGTATGTCAGCTAGGACACATTTGACTTCAAGTAACAGAAAACCTTACAAAAGGTAGCTTTTAGCAAAAAGGAAAATTCATTATCTTGAGAAATAAGAAGTTGGGGGCAAGGAGAGGGAGGGAGGGAGAGAAGCAGAAGGAGAGAGAGCCATTCCAAGGTTGTTTATTTCATTGCCTCAACTGTGCCAGTGAGAACCCAGGTCTATCTCTTTGCAGCATGTTGGCCATTCGTCTCACATGTCCTTCCTCTGGGTCCCAAGGTGACTTGCATAAGGACTGTGGTGTCTTATGTACAAAAAGTGAACTTGTTTAAGACTGAGGAAAATTCTCTCAGAAACCTCTAGCAGAGGCTCTGTTCTTATTGTCCGGAGCTGATTAACATACCTATACCTACAATTGGTAGAAGGGCGAATGGAAATACCAGGACCCCTGGATGTCTCTGAGGCCCTTTCAGGAGTTTAATTAGATCAAAACTATTTTCATAATAATGCCCAGACCTTGTTTGCCTTTCCCACTCTCCTCCTCTCATGAGTGTACAGTGGCATTATCAAGAGATTGGGTGGTGTGTCATTGTCCTGATAGCCAGTGGACTGTGTGTGTGCTTATGTATTCTTGTGTTAAAAAATTTTCTCAGTTTTAATTTCTAATGTGGCAAATATTGATACACATAACCCACATAAACAAAAGCTCTTTGAGGTCTTCAATAATGTTTAACAGTGTAAAGGATCCTGAGACAAAAATGTTTGTCATCCACTGGTTTACATAAATCAGGTTTCTTTGCTGGTGCTAGGGAAGATCACAGTCTCTCCCAAGACACCTGGCCACAAGATTCCTGGATAAAACAGATTTTGTTAACAAAGAGACAGAGGGGTTAGGGCTGTTGGGTGGGTAGCCAGCAGTATGGGCAGTACTGCTCTGAGGGGACTGCCAGGGAGGGGAGGCCATGGGAGGGAGAACTGTGTGTGCTCCAGGCCCTGCCTCTGCTTTGACTGGAGCCACTGCTTGGGCCGTTTGTATGTTGAACTTTTGCACAAAGTTTCATTTTAATAGTTATTTTAAAAATACACAAAATATACAAACACTCTTAAATGCCTGTTCTACATTGTTGTTGCCATCATTGTCACTGTTAGATATGTAATGATTACCACTGCACTAGCTTAAAGAAGCAGATGGTAGGACCTTGGTTATTAATTTAGGATCATGATTAATTTACAATACTATTTTAGAATTTCTCACACTATTTAAAATGTATCCTGGCCACTCTTATTGCATGTATGACTTTATAGATTACCTACAATTTGCCATGAAAGAAAACAATAATGATTAAAGCTGTATGACTTTAAAAATATTTTTCCTTTACATCTGTGGCATTTGTAGCCTTTAACAGGACTTTAAAGGTACCAGCTTCTTTATCATAGCCACTGAATTGGGATTATTTTAGACTTTTCAGAAAATCTAGAATAAGATCCACCCTAGATGTGACAGCTATTTGTGACACAAATTGTTCTTCAGCAGTGATACTAATGAAGGAGCAGAAAATCCTGGGTTAAGTGACAGAATGGAGCATCCCATCCCAAACATTAGTAAATTGGAAGAGGAAAATAATGTCACAGAATGTTAAATGAGAGGCCGGAATTGTGGTCTCCCTCCATACTCATTACCGTCCCAGTGTTGTGGCACAGTGGACATCCTGCACAGTCTCGCCGGGCTGGCAGGGGCGGGGGGTGTCCCCTCTTTGAAGTGTTGCTTCAATGCTCAGGGGTTAACTTTATTTCTAGGAACCCACCTTACTTTCTGAAAGATAATTTGCGAACGATTGGTCTAGGGATGTCCCCTGCCAGGCTCTTATCTTTCTTGATTTCTGAATTAGGGGAAATGGCTTCTTTCTTTATTTTTTTCTTTCATTAGGTAGGATACTTTGCCCCAGCCAATAACCCAGTTGTTTCTTTCCTCTTTATCTTTTTCAGACACTACTTAAGTGTTTGGTACTTTTATTTCCTCCTCCTGCTCAAATGAATTGTGCTTTGTGAACTCCATATTCCTTGTGAAGCACATTTTCCATGAAGTGTTTTTTTTTTTTTTAACTTTCTATATTGAAATACTTTCAAACTTGCAGACAATTGTGAAATAATACATAATCTATACAGAGAATGCCAACATACCCCTCCCCAGATACCCAGATGCACCAACTTTTAACATTTTGGCTCATTTGCCATATTATTCTGCCTGCCTGCCTGCCTGCCTCCCTCCATCCCTCCATCCGTCTGTCCATCCATCCATCCATCCTTCTTATTTTCTAAATATTTGAGAGTAGGTTGTATATATCATGCTCCTTGAATACTTAATACTTGCATGTACATTTTCTAAGAACAAGAATATTCCATGAAGTTTTTGAATGTATCCTTCTCCGAAAGGACAGAAATAACCAAAGTGAGGAACCTTTTAGCCCTGAAATAACCAAATAGCCCAGAAATAACCAAAATGAGGAAACTTTTAGCTTCTTTCTCTCCTGGCTTTACTTTGTATCCAAGACATGTTATCTCAGTGACTTAGAATATGAACCCTCATGGACAATGGTATATCTTTCTACCTTGGTGATTTGGGTTCATAAAATAGTACTTAGCAAGCAACAAAATAATTCTCTAGCATTTTATGAATGAGAGAAGGAGGGCAAATGTATTGATCCTAAGCTGACAGTCCCTTTTCAGTATCTCTGCTGTTTGATGTTTGTTCTGCCTGCTGGCTGGTTTCCCTTGTCACTTTGTTCCTCTCCTTTCCCCCTCCTACTTGTAAAAAGACTCTTCTGACAAGGCAGGGCACAGGGAAATGAACAAGCATGAGGGGATCCTTTCCTGGTGGCTTGTTTCTATTTGAGCACCTAGGTCTCTCTGCTCATAGGACTTTCCTTTTTTACCCTCTACACAGGAACTTCTGAAGGTCATTTTATTTTCTCCTGGAAACACATACTGAAGGAACTCAGCTTCTGTTATTTTTAGTCTACGTATGTGAAGAAGATGAACTCATTGTTTGTTTTGATTCCTCAGAGACTGAGTAAATGTGTTAAAAGTCTCAAAAAGTAGAAAACAGCGATTTCCTTCTAACTTGCCATACCATTTGCTTTTGCTACGTTAGTACACACGGGGTTAAAATTCTGAGGTTTAAGGGAGTATGTGGTTGAATATCCACCTTCCTTTTATGATCTTAATATAAGATGCTAAATTATACTTCTCTAGGTGCTCATAATGAAGTGAATTTGGGCATAGACAGCCGTGTGAGCGCATACAAACTAAACAGAATCATAAGAAAGTCAAGGGTTTACAATTGGGGTAAGACAAAGGATTTTTGTATTGAGCAAAAGATGTATCATCAGCTCTCCATTGTCTCAAAGGTTTGCAGATTAACTGAGGTAAAAAAAAAAAAGTGCATTTGTGAAAAAAAGTTGAAATTACTGTGAATCTGTAGAATCCTCCCTATTTTACAAGACCTCTGTTGTTTTAGAGCTCTGTGGGGGCTGCCTCATTTTGTCTACCTGAACACAAGGAGCATTGAACAGTGAGGCCTGGGCCTGCCTCACTCTCTCCTCAGTTTTCCTCCGAGTAGTGAGTGTCACTCCCTCCCTGTGACAGCAGCCCTTTAAGAGAAAAGCAGTGGTTTGTTTGTTTTTTTTCTATTTGTCTTTCAGACTTTATGTATCCCTGTATGATTTTGTTTTAGAAGTATCTTTTGTAACAGCATATAGTTTTTATTCATTCAAATCTGATGAATTTTGGTTTTTTAATTTGGAAATTTTAATCTATTTACATATAGTGCAATTACTGATATGTTTGTGTTTAAATTTGCCTTCTTACTCTATGTTTTCTGTTTATCTTGCCTATTCTGTACTTCTTATCCCCCTCTTATTTTGCCTTTTTGGGGGGGGAGTTTAAGTGCTTTTTTATATTATAAATTTTCTCCCCTGTTATCTTGGAAATTGTATACTATCTTTTAATGTTCTATTAATGGATATCCTAGAAATTATAATATATATTCTTGAATTATTAAAATCTAATATTACAGATAAATTTATTCTCCTTTTTCTAGACAGTGCAGAGACCCTAGAACCCTTTAACTCCATTATTCCCTGGTTTTTATGACATTGTTTTGTGTAATTTAATTTCTCTCTATATTTAAAATCCCAAAGATACTGTTATTCTTGTTTTATATCATAAACATTAATTTAGATTTCCCAGCATATCTACCATTTTTGTTCTTTCTCATTTCTTCCCACATCTCCAAATTTCCATCTGGGATCATTTTCTATCTTCTTGAAGAACATCTTTTAGAGCAGATTTGCTGGTGGCACATTCTCCTGGTTTTAGTTTGTTAGAAAGGCTTTATTTCACCTTTATTCTTGAAGAGTATTTTAGCTGTATGTAGAATTCTAGGTTGGCCCATTTTTCATTTCATCACATTGAAGATAAGCTTATGGATTCTGTATTTTTCCACTGTTTTGACTTTCCATGTTTAATTCTGGATAGTTTCTTCTGATCTGTCTTCTAAGTTCACTAATTCTTTTTTTAGTTGGGTCTAACCCATCCATCGAGTTCTTTCAGTTGTTATGTTTTTCCATTCTAGAATTTCTAATTGATTCTTTTTCATGTATAGGATCATTCTTTTTTAATAGTTTTTAGTTCCTGGATGAAATTTTGTTTTTTATCTCCATGAGCATAATATGCTTAATTATTTATAGTTTTTGCCCTGAATTGAACTGTGTTGATTTCTTTTGTTCTTGTCTGTTGTTTTTCATGTGTTCTTATTCATGTGCTCTTTTCTTCCTGTGTATCTGGTTGTCTTTGATTTATGCTTTATATTGTATTTGGAAAATTATTTTTAGAAATAATTTGAAACCTAGGATGATGATTTCTTTCTCCAGAGAGGATTTTTATTTACATCTTCCAGGTATCTGGCAGCACTCGCAATCTGGGATCACCTGAATTCAATCTCAGTTTCATAGTTAGGCTGTAGTCCATATGCAGGCTAGTTTATTTCTGGGTGCAGCCTTATGGCCCCCAGTCTGAAGTGTGGCCTGACCTACTTTTGGCTCTTTTACAAGACTGTCAAAATTGCTGCTTAGCCTTTTAACCATGTCTTCAGGATTAGTGAATGCCTGCCTAGGCCCATGTTGCTGTAAGTGCCAGGATCTTGCTCTGTTATTTCTACAATATCTGTTGCTGCTTTGATGATTTTTTTTGGAGTATGTTTTTAGACTTCATATAGCTTTTTAATTATTTTTGGCAGGACTGTTGGTCAGAGTTATGTAGTCTACCTTGAAGTGGAACTAAAATTAAATGCAATTTTAACTAAATATATTTACAATAAATAGATTTTGTACCATAATTTGATTTACCCCACTTATCCTGGTAAATGAAGAGAATTTATTGTAGACTTTCTTTCCCAGTGATGTTGGAGTAGCTAGAAAAGAACAGATAAAATATCTTCTAAAGATGTTGGAAAACTGTGTAGTATGTAAGACTTGAGATCCTGGAGCAAAGAGAAGTGCAGAGTAGTGACCAGACATTCTGTAGCAGCTTTTCCTCTGGGCATTTGCCATTTCTTTACAAGAAAGATCTAGAAGCTGGAAGGAGGGCCTGGGCAGGAGGGTGCCACTAAAAAACAGAGAAGCTTGTAAAACTTTTGGCAATCACATTACATAGGTTGAAGAAATGTACATTGGAGTTTCACAGGAAAAGATTGTTAACATGACTCCATTAAAATTTAAAACTTCAGTGCATCAAGGAGCATGTATAGGCAAGAAAATAGATAAAATTAGAAAAATAACTATTTTTACCTTCTGATGGATCTAAAATGATCATCTATTGGATCCTAAAACCACTAGGGAAAAGGTTGACAGTGAACTTGATAGTGGATGGATTAGGTTGACAGTGCATGAATCCACTGATCAATTTCAACATTAGAATCATGAAACAACCAAACATCCTGTGCCTTCTGATTTGATTCAAAGTGTACCACACCATGAATGAAGTATTTTTGCACCTGAAATTGATTAAACCTCTAACTCTAACTACCAGTTTGCAAGGAATATGGAGATAGCTGAGCATGTCAAACAATTCTTGGGGATGTAATCAGCCAAATGCAGAAGTGTGGGAAATTCTATAGGTCAAATGCCTTGGTTTCTCCAGTAGGTAAATGATGTGAAAAAGTTTAAAAATAAAATAAGATAAAAGAGGGAGAATTGTTACAGATTAAAGGAGGCTTGGAGAAAGACCAGTATTCAGCATATGAAATGTGTAGATCTTTGGATCCAGATATGAACAAACCAAATTGTAAAGAGAAATTTTTGAGAAATTTAAACATAGACTGGCTAGTAGATGCTGCTGCTGGTTTTATTGCATGTGAAAGAGGTATTGAAGTTGTTTCTTATTTCTTAAGTTCTTATTTTTTTTTTAATATATTTTTAAATTTAAGTCCTTATTTTTAAAAAGTAGGTTGGGAAGCGGCTGTGGCTCAATCAGTAGGGCTCCCGTTTACCATATGGGGGGCCCCGGGTTCGGTTCCCGGGGCCTCCTGGTGAGGGCAGGCCTGCCCGCATGGCGTGGTTGGCTGACCCAGCGGGCACAAGCAGCAAGGGGGGGATAAATGAATAAATAAATAAAATCTTAAAAAAAAAAAAAATAATAATAATAATAATAAAAAGTAGGTAAAGTAATATGTCTCTGCTTTACTTTAGAAATGTAAAAATTTGATAATTGTTTGCACTGGTTAGTGGGTACACAGGACTTCATTGTGCTGTTTTCTGTATCTTTTTGTATATTTAAACATATTCATTAAACAGTTACAAACAACAACAATAAGAACAAAAACAAATAGCCTGTGTTTGAAGTGAGAGCATCATAAACTACTCTCCTTATTTGGTGAAAGTCTGCAGTTTTTGTGTATCAAATAGGCATAAAACTTCCTTTTATTTATATAGTATATTTCGTAGGTTTTAGTTTGATCTGTTAGACTTATATAAGTCCCCCACTTCCAAGGGTAATACCTTGATTCCTAGTCCCACAAAGACCATATGGAAAGGAAGAGAGGAATTTCCTCAAAGTAAAATGGGGAGCATATATCAAAAGAACAGGAAAGGGGTGATAGGCAGAACCCACAGAAAGCCACTACCTCTCTCTCACTG
Organism: Tolypeutes matacus; assembly: GCA_026826555.1. Classification (NCBI taxonomy): domain Eukaryota; kingdom Metazoa; phylum Chordata; class Mammalia; order Cingulata; family Chlamyphoridae; genus Tolypeutes; species Tolypeutes matacus. Next base: position 2,075,625 of record JAKSZT010005416.1, on the reverse strand, counting down.
GCTACTCAAGACATTTAAACCAACTGCTTTCCATATGCAAGATTTTTAAAGCGCTGCCAACTAATATAATTTAGCTCTTTCTTCCTCCAAAAAGGAAGTTAATTCAAAGTAATGTTTGGTTAATGGAACTAGCTTCAAGTCCAGGAGCTCTGGATAATGTCATTTCTCTTCCTATCTCTGTTATATTCGGCAAATTATGGACTAAATAGAAAATGTATCCGTTAATAATATATTCTAGGTATTAGTAGGAAAGAGAAAAATGAAAGAGAAGAGAATTTTTAAAATTATAGGACGTAGCAAGCAAAGAAATACAGATAAGGTCCCAAAACCTCATTCATGCATTTTGACCTAGTGAGCATAATTTGCATTTGATGATAGTGTGCTGCTGGGCACATTTAACCTTGTAGCTTAGAGAAGATCAGTCCCAGTTCCTGAATTCTGCCATAGGCTCTGCCCAGTACCCTGGTCTTCCACACAGGCTTTAAACAGTATTGGGTCTGCTGGATCACAGGAGCTGCATGGAGGAGTGCTTCAGTCTGGACCAGCTAGCTGTGCAGAGACTCTTGTCCTGGGCCCCACCCATATTTTCTCATTATCAGGCACAGGAATACAAGCAAGGGAAATCATGCAGTATATGTTGCCTTCAAAATCCCAGAAGGTCAGCCAAGCATTTTGCCTCTTAGCAGATGTAAGGTGCAGCAGTTATCATTCACTTACTTTTGTTTCTTTTCAATTAATTATTAATTTTGGGTAAATGATAAGTACATGTCATTAAATTGGTAAGGCACAAAAAGGTGTCCAGTGAGAATAAAATTCTGTTACAATTCTTATTATCCAATCACCTAGATCTTCTTGCTGGAGGCAAGCTCTGGTATCAGTTTCCTGCATATTCTCATTTTAAAGGATCTCTCCTGACATGGCACAAACCATTGGATCCCAAGAAACATCCTGATGTGGCAGGCCATGTATGTTCATGGGATTATCATCCCACCATCTGGAATATATTTAAGGCACCTGTATATTCTTACTCTCCAGGCTCTATTAGCCTGATAACTTTAATATAGTAGACTAGTGTAGTGTCCTGTGTCTTGAGTTGATATCTCTGAGGCAAGTGAAAGTGAACTTCTTCTGGTGCCCTCAGTTTTTCCCTAGAGAAATGCATTTACCAGCTTCGTAACTGCATTCTAGATGCCAAGGATGGCATTAATTTGCTCTAGTAAGGAGACCACATCTGAGTATACAGCTTGAGATGAAGTAACCTTGCGATTATGTTTATTATAACCTAATATAATTGACTAAGACCTATTAGACCTCAGTTGGAGGGGATGGGTTCTCTGCACATCACCAGGTATACAGCATTGCTTTTTGGATAAACTGTTGGGGTAGGGAGGGGGATTTCAGTGGCTTTCACTGAGTCTTTGAATGACTTAGATCCACCCTTGTGTCCGTCTACTTGAGACTTGCATTCCCAGCAGAGAGTCTGATATGCCTAACTTGAGTCATCATCCCACCCCTTGGCTGGTGGCACAATGTGCTTTGATTAACACACCCATCAAGACCTTGTGGAATGGAGGCAAGCTACTTTCCCAAAAGAAAATTAAGGTGCTGTAATTAAAATAAGGGAGGAGGAATGCTAAACAGGCAGAACCAACAGATGTCCATTCTAGAGTAGCCAGATTAGTGTTTCTCAACAGGGGCATCATTGACATTCGGGGTGTCTTCATTTCCTAGGGCTGCCATAGCAAAGTACCACAATCTGGGTGGCTTAAAACAGAACTTTGTTGTTTCACAGCCACTAGGCTGGAAGTCCGAATCAAGGTGTGAGCAGGGCTGTGCTCCCTCTGAAGTCTGTAGGGAAGACTCAGTTTCATGCTTCTCTTCTGGCTTCTGGCTTGCTGGCTGTCCAGCCTCTGTCACCATATGGTGTTTTCTCCTATGTCTGTCTGTCTGTGTCCAATTCTCCCCTTTTTATAAGGACACCAGTCATATTGGATTAGTCATTTTAACTAATAACATCTTCAAACACTGTATTTCCAAATAAGGTCACACTCACAAGATTGGGGGATTAAGACTTGAACATGTCTTTTGGGGGGCACAATTCAACCTGTAACATGAGGTGACCATTCTTCATCGTGAGCTGCTGTCCCACGCATTGTAGATACTCAGCATCTTTGGCTTATGGACACTAAATGCCTGTAGCACCCATCACAACCAAGACACCACCTGTTTCCCCACACCCCCTGGAGGCAGGCGGTCCAGCAGAACATGGATCACTGTACTGCATGCTCCCCAAAGCTGTGTCCTTTTGAAACAATCAGAAGCATTTCCATTGCAAAATGAAAGGTTGTTTACAATTTTGTTATAATAAAATAATGCTTCTTAATTTTTTTACCAAAAAGTTCTTCGATTTACTGTTCCCAAATACCTAAAGTGATCTGCATCTAGTGGCATATTAAAAATATAAAAAAATTAATCAACTTGTTTCTTCACTTTATCTCTTTGTTTAAAGGCACAGGCTTTAGAGTCAGATTCTCTGGGTTCTAATCCAGCAATCTTGCTCTGCTATTTACTAGCATTTACTTCCTAACCATGGGTAGTTATGTACTCTTTCTGTGCTTCAGTTTTTTCTGTAAAATGGGCATAGTAATAGTGCCCATTTCTTGGGGTTGCTGTGAGGATTAAATGAGTTAATATGCATAAAGCATTTATATTGTCAGGAACAGAGTAAGTATATGTATGTATATGTTGTTATTTTATAAATTAGGGTATTAAAAATTTCATGTAAATAACATGAAGATGCCTTTTAAATTATCTGAAAAAGCATTTTATGTCATTTATCCTAGACCTTTACTTTGAAAAATACCAAGGAATTATTCAATCCTTGACTCAATATCTATTGTGTTGCCAGGTGTATTAGTCAGCCAAAGGGGTGCTGATGCAAAGTACCAGAAATCTGTTAGCTTCTATAAAGGATATTTATTTGGGGTAGAAGCTTACAGTCCCAAGGCCTTAAAGAGTCCAACTCAAGGTACCATAAGAGGTGCTTCCTCACCCAAAGTCTTTTGCCATGTGTTGATGCAAGATGGTGGGTGATGTCTGTGAGGGTTCAGCCTTCCTTCTTCCTCTTAAGGCTCCATGGTCCCAGCTTTTTCTGATCTCAGCTGTAGGCTGGCATAAGGCTCGTCTCCCTTCCCGAGGCAAGTTTCTTTCCAGGCTCAGCTGCTCTGGGCTCTTCACGAGGTCAGCTATAAACTGTCAGGCTCATCTTTCTTCCCAGGGCCTCTGCTGTGTCTAATGAGCTGTCTCTCTTCCTCTGTGTTGTTGTTCTCTGTGTATCTACTTCCATTTGAGAGTCTGTTTTATCAGCCCACCAAGGGGGCAGGGACTTAACCCTGCATGCCCTAATGATGTGGTCGAAACAAAGCCCTAATCTTGATTTACTAAAGTAAAAGTGAAACCTCTGAATTTAATACAATCAAAGGGGTATCATGCCCAGAGGAAAAGACCAGTTTACAAACATAATCTATATTTCTTTTTGGAATTCATTAATAATATCGCACTGCCACACCAGGTATGTGCTAAATTCTAGGAAGGTAGGGAATTTACATTCCAGTGGAAGAAGCAGTAACTAAGTGCATGAATAAATGCCCGGGGTAATTACCAGTGTGGTAAGAGCTGTAAAAGACACAAGGAAAAGCCTGGAAGCAGGGAAGAAGGTTTCACTGTGTTCATGGAACAGATGAGAGCCTTGAACTGGCCTGTGGTGGGACCTGGTAGACCAGGAAGCCACTCTGGGGAAGAAATGGAATGTGATGGGATGGAGATGGAGAAGCAGAGATGGGAAGAAGTGGATGAAACCAGATCAAATGACAGATTGAATTTGGAGGTAGAATTGACCAGGTGTTGCTAATGGTTTGGGTGAGGGGGAGGAATCAGGGACAATACCTAGATTTTTGGCTATTTATTGTGTCATTTTGACAATTTTCTCATGTTCCTTCTATTATAAACTCTTTTTTTCCCTTTCATTTTAACATGGCCCTTTTCAAAATCTTAAATTATTAGGTACATTTATCTTCCCTTTTCTCATGTTCCTTCTATTATAAACTCTTTTTTTCCCTTTCATTTTAACATGGCCCTTTTCAAAATCTTAAATTATTAGGTACATTTATCTTCCCCGTCTAGATTCATTTGCACTACAGTCAATATAATCTGTTTAAATTTCTTCTTCTGTTCTTGTTTAGTAAAGAGAACCTCCTTTGTTGATATTTTTGGCATTGACTTGGTAGCATTTTATCTTGTTAATTATTGCCACTGAGGACTTCTGCTCACTTTATCACTTGCAGAGTAGTCTTTTGAAATTAGATAGCTCCAGCAGAGTTTAAGAGGATAAAAACCTGCACCTGTTTGGGAAGCAGCCCAGCCTTCCCTGCCTGGTGTGTTTCCTCCCCAAGGGCTACCAGGGCCAGGAGCAGCAGGTAGTGAGGCGCCTGGAGTTTATTTACGTGGCTCTGTGTGAGGCACAGACACACTGTGTGCAACTCCGTTATTTTTCTTAATGTGTGCTTCGGGTGTAGCAAGTCACGTTTATCAGTTTTAATTTTCTGTCACCTAGGACTATGTACGCATCATCAATAATTGCAGTTTATCATATTTTGCTAAAATATGGTTTCTTGTGAACAAATTGAGAAAGCATATAAAGCAGTCTTTAAGCAGATCATTTAAATTGATGTATGTGGAATGGATTATTTTACTTTTTTCTATGAAATGCAGAGAAATTCGGAAGAAAATTCATTAGACAGTAAAGCATAGAGTTGTTTTTTTTTTTTTCTTTTTACACCTAAATAAAACATAAGAACTTCAAACACATTTCTTAGGCACAGACTATTATTAAACAAAACACCCATGGATGTTTTTGATTTCCCATTACATTAAAATACTCAACTGAACTTCATATTTAGAACATTTAAAAATAGCTCAGTCTTAAAAAGAAGATATAAAGTATTATCAGCTGTGCTTTTTGTACATAATTAGCATGTGCTTATGGAGGTATAATGACTTTTAGTCTAATTATATTACTCATGATAAAAAGTTCAGATGGTAAAAATCAGCTACAGCTGGATAACACATTTTTAAGTAATTGAGTGATGACTCCAGCATAGATAGGCATGCTGTTTTAGTTCCTTGTAATTGCCCTTTCACTCATCGGTGGAGCATGAAGGTAACGATAAAATATCCTTTTAAATATGCTTCATGATTTCTCTTAATGTAGATTTGCTGTGTGCACGCTGCTTCCTTCAGAGCTCTGCAGGGTGGTGTGAATTTACATCACCTTTCCCCTTTCTCTGAGATGGCTCAATATTCAGGAGGCCTTTCTTTGGATTATCAGTTTTGGATGCAGAAGCTTTCTGTATGGGACCAGCCCTCCACTTTGGAATCTCAGAAAGATATCTGTCTTCACCTACCTCAGTTCCAGGAGTTCCTAAAGCAGATGTATGAAGCCTTGAAAGAGATGGTAAGTAATGGAACAAAAGAATGAAATTATTTTGCGCCATCAGGGACTCTTCACCCAGATTACAACACGCCAGGACTTTATCAGTGGTAACTGTGGTATTGACCTAATGTGTTGTTGGGTTAGAAAGAAAAATTGGGGGCACAGTCATTAGGGAATGCAGACAAGAACTGGTTTTCTGAGTCTCTGATTTATTATGACATCAGTCTTCCCTTCTTGATTAGTTATATTGTCACATGAGACTTCCTGAACAAAATCAGCTTGTTTTGCAGTAAACAAGATTTTGATACTTGTTGTCAGGTAATGATTTTTTTTAAAGGCCTTTGCATCTTTTAAATGTTGAAAAGTTTGTTGACATGCTGATCCATTCCTCAACTCTGTTCTCAAGTGGACTCTAATAAGAGATACCTATTAAGGACCTCTTCTTATGAATATTTTAAGTAGTCTAATAAAAATTAAGATTTTTGAGCATCTTCCTTGTTTTCAAAATTTGACATATTTTTGTTTTGACCTAAGATTTCTTAATATCTTTCTTTTTCTGGCATAATTGCTCTGGCTAGTACTTCTAGTACAAAGTTGAATAACAGTGATGAGAGTGGGCTTCCTTGTATTGTTTCTGATCTTAGCGGGAAAGTTTTCAGTCTTTCTCTGTTAAGTAGGATGTTAGCTGTGGGTTTTTCATGTATGCCCTTTATAATGTCAAGGAAGATTTCTTCTATTCCTAGTTTTCTAAGTGTTTTTTATCAAGAGGGGGTGCTGTATTATGTCAGATGTCTTTTCTGTGTCAGTTGAGATGATCATGTGTTTTTTGCCTTCATTCTGTTAATGTGGTGTATTACATGAATTGATTCTTTTTTTTTTTTTTAAAGATTTTATTTATTTATTCATTTATCCCCCCCCCCTTGCTGCTTGTGCTCGCTGGGTCAGCCAACCACGCCGTGCAGGCGGGCCCGCCTTCACCAGGAGGCCCCGGGAACCGAACCCGGGGCCTCCCATATGGTAAATGGGAGCCCTACTGATTGAGCCACAGCCGCTTCCCATGAATTGATTCTTATGTTGAATTACCCTTGCGTATATGGAATGAATCCCACTTGATCATGGTGTGTAATTTTTTTTTATTTTTTTTTTAATTTTTACCGGGAGGTTCCGGGAATCAAACCCAGGTCCCTCCATATGGGAGATGGATGCCCAACCATTTAAGCCACATCCGTCCCCCTGTAATTTTTTTAAATGTGCTGTTGGATTCAGTTTGCTTGTATTTTGTTGAAGACTTTTGCATTTATATTCATTAGAGATATTGACCTGTAGTTTTCTTTTCTTGTGGTATCTTTATCTGGCTTTGGTATGTTGGCCTCATAGGATGAAACAGGAAGTGTCCCCTCCTTTTCAATTTTTTGGAAGAGTTTGAGCAGAATTGGTGTTAATTTTTCATGAAATGTTTGGTAAAATTCACCTGTGAAGCCATCTTGTCCTGGGCTTTTCTTTGTTGGGAGGTTTTTGATGACTGATAGTTATTGGTGTGTTGAGATCTATTTCTTCTTTTTTTTTTTAAATTGTGGGTAAAAATCAAATTTTTCACAATACAAACCAATATTTGTAAAATGATATATAGATATATATGCATATATGGGTATTTGCTTACATAAATGTTATTATTTTTTTTTTCATATGTATTTTAAAAGATGTTTAGATTACATAAATGTTACACAAAATCTGTTTCTTCTTGAGTCAGGATAGACAGTTTCGCCATCTTTGCAAATTGGCGCTGCGTTGGCTTGTGCTCTCCTTCAGAGCTCAGCTTTCTATCAGGATCATCAGTCCAAGGTGATTGCAACATGCAGGGTCCTCCCTGTCTTTTCTGGGTCTGTGTCTTGTCTTGTTGGCTTATGCTTGCTAGTGACCTTAGGCATTCCCAATTTACAGGAGTTTGAATGTCCCCTCCGCTTCCCAGGCACAGACCTGTTCTCTCTCCTGGGTGTTCCACTGCAGGACTTAAAGCTTGTAAGCCTTTGCCCCAGGCCATCTATCTCTATTGTTTCTTATACTGTTTTCCTTATCTTAAACTGCTCTTGACTGGAGGGCAAATCCTGGGAGAGGGGGAGCATGCTGAAGAGGAGTTTTCCAAGTCAGTCTTTCCCAGCCAGAACAAGGCCAGGGACCCACAAAGGGAGCACTAGCAGCTCCAATCTGCCCTGGAGAGGGGATGAGGGACGGGTCAGGAAGGTGCCAGGAGCTTCTTCCATGGCTCCCCAAGGCTGTACTTTCTTGACTCAGCCCCTGCCCAGCAAATGTAGCCCTTCAGCTCCCCTCTGCTGCTCTGAGAAAGCACACTGGCTTTAAGTCTCCTCTGCCACCTTTGTCTGGGGTGGGTTGGAACAATGGCCTCAGCCCTGGGCCCCAGTGATTCAAAGTAGCTAATCAAAAGCAGTGAACAGTGATTGGTCTGCACACCTTCCCTCCATCTCTGCTTCATCTTGGGGAAATGGATTTTTGTGTCCCTTTCTGGCATCAGCAGGTGATGCCAGAGGCCAGATCCTACTGCTGCCTGCTGCGAGAGTGGGGTATGGACGATGGTAACAGCCCCGTGGAGAGAGCTTTACCATATTTTTTTTTGTACTAGTATTTACCATAATTTACCAGGCTCTTCTTCCCACTTTTCCCTGGATGCTGTGTAGTGTTTTACTAGACTCCAGAATTTTGAAATAGTTGATTCAGACAGTTCCTGCCTATTAATAGTCCTGGTGGAAGAACTGATCCCTGGAACTTACTACTCCACTATCTTCCCACAATTCTCCCCTAATTTTCAGTCTTAAACTGTTTTCTATTTGGTTGCTCCTCCCGCCCCCCAACCCCAGGTTTTAGGTTGTTGTAGACGGTATGATGTCATTTAGCATATAACAATCAAATTAGGAATAAACAAAAATAAGTATCTTTATGCTTTGACTGCTTCTATTTCTTTTTACAAATTCCAGAGTTTTTGTCCTTTTACACCTCCTCCTGGAGCTGGAGCTGAGTTAGGAACCTTTCGTAGAATGAAACATTAAAGTAAACGTATAGGATTATATAATTATTAACCACTTACAATATTTCTTTGCTATTATATAGTTTTTGTTAGTTCTAAATAAAGTGGCCTTTCCTGACTAAGCATGAGTAAAATAAAATTGATTTTGTAATAAAATTCATTCTACCTAAATGTGCCATCCATCTTAATTTTAGTGACCTGGTTTAAGGATGAAGTACAGTGGCTGCTTGTTAAACTTTATTTGAATTACTAACCTTAAGATCTTTTCTAATCCCTTTTTTTCTTATTTTTCTAAAATACATACTAAATAAGAAGCATTCATACCTCCTCAGCCTATAGTGTAAGTTGCATAGTGTCTTTTTACTAACCAAATATAATTTTTTCTTTCAGGATTCTAATACAATCATTGAAAGATTCCCCACAATTGGTCAACTGTTGGCAAAAACTTGCTGGAATCCTTTTATCTTAGCATACGGTAAGAATCCAAAGCACAATCTCTCAAAACACAAACTTCTAATGAAAATTTTAATCTTTGGATTGTTTAACAAAATCCAGAGTTTTGAATTACAAATCTTCCTCCTACTTTTCATGGAACAACATATCAAGTGTTCCATATCATTGTTCCATTACAAAGATGGTATCCTTTATTGTTTTCCACATATTTGTGTGTATGTGTGTATAGAGAAAGTGTACACACACAGTTAAATAGGAAATTAGGACTCCTGATAGAGGGCAGAAATTCACAGAATGATTTAAATATCCACTTTTGTCTATAATCACATTTATCACCTCATTTTTAAATTCTGTGTAAAATGGTTATACTAATAATACTGAGTTAATTTTCATATTAACTCACCTATTTTTTCCCATGTTGTAAAATCATTCTTCGGAATCTGAATCCTGCCACAGCTCTGCCACTATTTGGTGGTGACATTTTGGTTTTACACAAGGTTAAGAGGAATTTTAGGGAAACGGATGTGGCTAAAGCGATTGGGCTTCCATCTACCATATGGAGGGCTCCCAGGTTTGGTTCCCAGGGCCTCCTGGTGAAGGTGACGCTGGCCTGCGCCACGGAGAGCTAGCCTGCACCGTAAACTGATGCAAGAAGATGACGCAACAAAAAAGAGACACAGAGGAAAGACGATGAGAGACACATCCCCAATTCAGAAATGCTAAAATGTGAACAAGCTTATATTGTAAAATTGAAGAAGTAGAGAATCATTGCTCACTTTGTGCTGGGCATTGTTCTATGCAGAATGCATAGTGTATCTAATTGGTTTCTTATCGACAGTCTTGCAGGATAGGTAGTTACGGATTATAGTAAATAGGTCACTTTACCCAGAATTCACAACTAGTATGTGAGAGACCCAAGATTCTGCCCTGGTCAGACTCCAAAAGTCCACATTGTTGTAATGTTCTGTCCCCATCAGGTCATATAATCATCATTGAAAAGGCCCGGAACTCTAGATCAGGCAGTGTCACCATTGCCACCTGAATGTATATAGTCCATTTGACAGATGTATATTGAGTTTTTACTTATTTTTTAGTATCCAGACCTAGGAAAACATGAGTCACAATTTCTGCCCACGGGGAACTTCCAGTCATAGAGAAAAGAGACATAAGCAGATCAGCCTGGCTCAGTGTGATAATTCCTGTTTTAGAGCAGAGGTTGCTGAGAGGAAGGAAGGTGCCCCAAGTTGGCTCCTGGAGTTGGGTAGGGCCTCACAGGAGAGGTTGTGCTGGGGCTAACTCTTGGAAGATGAGATGGTATTCTCCACTGAACTCACTGGGTCTCAGATTCATTATTTGTAAATGTGAGAGGTTGGACTGATTTATCCCAATGGCTCTTTTGGCTCTAAACTTGTTTCTGTCTGTGATCTTTCCTTAGCACCTTATCTATATTACAGTGGTCTCCCCTGATAACCAGAAACAAATTCTCCTTCTCTTTCTATTTCAACGCTTGTGTTACCTTTTGAACTTCCCATTAAATTTTAGTTTCCTGTTTGAGGTATGCCTTTGGTTCTGAGCTCATTTTCAGAGTAGAGGCAGCTGACAGGTTCAAAGTTCCGTGAGTAAACAAATCTTGCCTCTGTCAGCACTGTTGTTTGACTAGTTGGGATATTTTCTTTTGGGAACGGATCTTTTCTCACAGTTTTATAAAATCAAAATTACATTTTTAGTACAAGAAAATAGGTGAGTCCCCCACAGTATTAAGTGAGAACAGTCTCAGAAATAAGGATAATAAGGAAGGATGAATGGTCCGGAAATAAAAAGAGAAAGATAATAATGGAAAAGAAGAGAGAAACTTTTTATCAGTGGTGTTTTCTGAATTAAAATACTGCCTTACCTGGTCCACTGGTTCTAGCTCTGCCCTCGTGGTTCAGCCAAGCAACTATAACCTCTCTTCCTCACTGTGTTCACTCTCTGTTGCTGTGTATCAAATTGCACCAAAACTTAGCAGCTTGAAAACAAAAATATTTATAGTGTCAAAAAATGCTATGTTCACACTGTTAAATGTTAGAATTAAAATGTACAGGGAAGCGGCTGTGGCTCAATCAGTAGGGCTCCCGTTTACCATATGGGAGGCCCCGGGTTCGGGGCACAAGCAGCACAAGCAGCAAGGGGGGGATAAATGAATAAATAAATAAAATCTTTAAAAATAAATAAATAAATAAATAAAAATAAATAAAATAAAATGTACAGAATTAGTTTAGTAATTCCACTTGGAATTTCATTTGGAAATATCAAAAATAAAATATTAGGTGGCAAATATATGTTGGTATATAAATTCCCTCCACTCATTTTTAGAGTCCAAATGTGCACTAAGAAATGCAATCAGTGACTGCCCAGCTATGAATTCCAGGCAGTTTCCCATCTCACTTAATGAGATCTGCAGAATGCTCCAGCCCAGATCTCAGGCCTCCAGGAGGAGCTTGACAGATGCTGACCCCTGTAGAGAGTGCTGGTGGTACTCATGAATAACAAATGAAGGCTTGCATCTGTAAATCGCCAAAGCTAAGTAAGTTGTAAGCTCATTAGCAGTACTTTTCAGAGCATTTCAATGCATTGACTCTAGGCTAAGAAAGGCAACTCCTAAAGATTGGGTGAAAGTTTCTCTGGCTCTTTTTTGTTTTGTTTTGTTTTGTTTGAGAAAAAAATTAAAAATAACACATTTGTTGAACTAAATGTGCAGAATCATTCAACCCCTGGGGAAAACTTCATCTTTTGGATTATTTCAGATTTAAGCTTCATAAACATTTTCATGCTTGCTTTCTTCCATGTTTACTTTCTACAATTTTAAAAAATTTAATGGTGGTAAGTATCTGATTTTTGGAAATGCTCCCCATTTGGTTGCATCCTTTTAACACTGATTAATATGCATAAGCATATCATTGGATGTATCTGCCACACGTTACATGAAAATGGTTAGCGTTTCTTCTATTTAAAGCATGGAAAGTACAACCATCACATTATTAAAATTAATGGCTGCTTTTATTGGACCTGAAGAACCCTTAGATTTTCAGAGGTTAAATTATATGACTCCATAATAACTGATTTCAGGCAAGCCAACAATGTATTTGAGATATAAAAACCAGGGAAAAATAATGGATATCCTTCAGAATAACCCCTGATAAAGCCTGTTTATTTACGGAAATTAGTGGAAAAGCATAAATGTATGGAATCTTGTGGGGAAAAAAGTGGGGTAAATTACTGTAAGGGGAGGATTGTGGCAAAGTAGGAAACTCCAGGAATCAGTCCCTCTGCTAGAACAATTATTAAAGAGGCAGGAACAGGAGAGCGGATGTGGCTTAAGCAGTTGTGCACCCACCTCCCACATAGGAGGTCCTGGGTTTGGTTCCCAGTACCTCCTAAAGAAGACAAACAAACAACAAGCAGACAATGAGCAAAAAAAAAAAAAAAAAAAAAAAAAAAAAGGCAAAACAATGAGCAGGCAAGGAGCAAAAACAAACAAGCAGGGAGTACCTGCCTCCCACATAGGAGGTTCCGGGTTTGATTCCTGGTGCCTTCTAAAGAAAAAACATACGGACAATAAGCAGACAACGAGCAAAAAAATGAACAATGAGCAGACAAGAGCAAACAACTAGCAAAAACAACAAGCAAAAAGACGAGGGAGCCACCTGGTGGGGGGGGTGGTAGAAGGCAGGAACGGTTTGAATAAAATATTTTGAAACTCTAGAGTCTAGAACACTGTGCAGCATCCAGGGAAGAGCGGGAGGAAGAGGCTGGTAAATTGCAATAAATATCAGAGAATTTCACTCTGCGGGCAGTGGCTATTGTTACCTATCCCTCAACCTTGCGGCAGCCAGCAATGAGACCCTTGATTCTGGCTCCTGTTGCACCTTGCTGGTGCCAGGGTGGGATATAAAGACCCTGATCTAGGGGTGTGTGGTCCAGTCAATGATCACTGCTTTTGATCAGCTGCTTCAGATTGCTCAGAGACCTGGCTCTGAGGGCGACCATTGTTCCAACCTACCTCTGGATAAAGCTGTTAAAGGGCTGCATTTCCTAGGCAAGTGCTGAATCAAGACAATGCACCTTCAAAGAGTCATAGGAGAAGCTTATGGCACCCTTGATGGCACCTCCCCAGGGCAGTGTGGAGCTGGCCGGCACTCCTTTTAGGGTCCCTGGCCTCCTCCCTGCTGGGAAAGACTGACCTAAGAAACTCCTCTCTGGCTCGCTCCCCTTCCAGAATTTGCCCTCCAAGCAAAAGCAGTTTGGGTCAGAGAAAGTGGTATAAGAAACAAGTGAGTCAGGTGGCCTTGGGCAAAGGCTTATGTGCATTAAGTCTGGCAGTGGAACATCTGGCAGAGGGAGAAGATCTATTTCCTGGGCAATAGAAGGGGCATTCAAATTCCTGTAAACAGGAAAACTAAGATGACTAGTAAGCACAAGTACAGGAAAAGATACAGGTCCATAAAAGACAGGGAAGACCCTGCACTTTGCATTTGATTTGGGCTGACCTTCTTTATAAGAGAGCTGAACTCTGAAGGAGAGAAACAGCCAACACAAATCTAATTTGCAAAGCCTGTGAAGGGTGTTTCCTTGTATTGCTCTGTTTGGTTTAGTTAGCTCCTAGCACTCAAGAAAATTTCTGCAATAATGATCTTCAGTATGCTCAAGGAGATGAAGGAAAATACAGAGAAAGAAATAGAGGATATCAGGAAAACAATGAATGAGCAATATGAGAAACTCAGTAAAGAGATAGAATTTTTATAAAGGAACCAAACAAAACTACTAGAGTTGAAGACCACAATAATGAAATGAAAAATTCCCAGGAGGGAATCTTCAAAAGCATATGGGAGCTGGCAGAAGAAAGAATCAGTGAACTTGAAGACAAGAAAATTGAGAGGAATCAGAGGAGCAGAAAATTTGAATAGCAAATATAGCCTGAGAGACCTGTAGGACAATATATGTATTATGGGAGTGCTGGAGGGAGAAGAAAGAGAGAAAACAGCAGAAGGAAGATAGCTTAGGATATATATTGTACAAAAAATACAATTTGATATAAGTACAAAAAAGGTGGGAGACAGGAGTATGGGAACAGCCTATATGTAAGCTACTGAAGTTAAGTTTGTAGCAAATAAAAAATGATTGTCATGTATTTAGGCTGTTAAATATTAACCCCAATGGTGACCACCAGGAAACTATATGAAAAATATATCCAGAAAGAAATGAAAAGGGACTCAGTATGGTATAGTACAAAAAATCAAATAAATATGAAAATAGGCATTAATGGAATAATTGAAAGGCAAAAAAGGTATAAGACTTACCTTTTAAAATGTAAAATGGTGCAACTACTTTGGAAAACTGTCAGATCCTCAAAAAGATAGAATTACCATATGATCCAGTAATCCCACCTCTGGGTTTCACACTGATGTTCATAGTGGTATTATTCACCATTGCCAAAAGATGGAAGCAACCCAAGTGTCCATTGGCTGATGAATGGATAAACAAAATGAAGTATATAAACACAATGGAATATTACTCACCTGCAAAAAGGAATGAAGTTCTGATTCATGCAACCACATGGCTGAGCCTCAAAGGTTTTATGTTGAATAAGCCAGACACACACACAAAAACAAATATTGTATGATCTTACTGATATGAAATAATTAGAATAAGCAAATTAATAGATTCAGAAACTAGAGTATAGGTTACATGGGGCCAGGGTGGGAGTAGGGAATAGGGAGTTAAGGCTTAAATTGTATAGAGTTCCTATTTGGCATGACAGAAAAGTTTTGATAATGGATGGTGGTGATGATAGTACAACATTGTGAATGTAACTAAGCACTGAAATATATATTTGAATGTGGTTAAAAGGGCAAAGTTTAGGAGATATATATATATGTTACTAGAATAAAAATTAAAATTAAATCCATAGGACTGTACAACACAGTGAAACCTAAAGTAAACATGGACCATAATAGTACAATTATAAAAATGTTCTTTCATCAGTTGCAACAAACGTACTACGCTAATACAAGGTGTTAATAATAGGGAGATGTGTGGGAAATCTGTATTTTATACATGATTTTTTGTTAAATCTACAGCTTGTCTAATAGAAAAATAATAGTAGAGTCCTTAGCGGATGAAAATACAGAGGTAGCTTACTGTCATTTGTATTCTCTTTATTTCTTTGTTAATGAATCCTTTAGGCATGCTGTGTTTATCAGATTGCAAATGATAAGAAGGTCAAGAGCATTAAATGACTGCAGAAGACTGATTCAGGGCACTGAGGTTCCTCTGCTTTGTTGTAAGGTCAGGTTCTAACATCTTTAGTTTTTAGGCCCCAAATTTGCTTCTAAATCTTGTTATAAACTCTCCAACTGCAATGGGCCCAGTTGCCACAAGAGGAAAAACGGAGTCTGGCCTACTACATAGATGTTCGTTCCAGATATAAGATTTAGAAGTTTGGAGTTTTCTTCACATATTTGGCACAATTTAAAATTTTATAGTAAAGATTTAGAAGCTTCTAAGGGGTGTCTATTTTATCCAACCCATTTGGTACTAAGCAGAAGATATTTAAAAATAATCCTCTTTGTTATTTTTTTCTAATACATGAGGGTATTGTGGCAAATTAGAAAGTAAAAGATTAAATCATACATATTGACTATTGCCTGTAGCAGTTATGTTGTCTTAAAAAGGATGAAATAACTAATGGTTTGAAATGTGAAATAAAAAAGTGATTTCAGGAAAAGTACAGTTCTTTTAGTTCTTTCCATCATTCTCTTTTGGCTTTAAAAATTGCTGCTGTAACAGAAAGCGTATTGAGCACACAAGAGCTAAACATAGTGATCCCGGACCCAGAAGAAGAAAAAACCTATCAAGTTAAAGTTTTACTCAAGGTCCTAGATGTTTGTTCTATGAACTTAGACTGAGATTTTCCTAAGTATAATATTTTATGCCGCCTATCTTTGGTTTGTTTGTTGATACCTACTCATTTTAGTTTTCATTTTTTCAGATGAAAGCCAAAAAATTGTTGTATGGTTCTTATGTTGTCTAATTAACAAAGAACCACAGAGTTCTCGGGAATTGAAACTTAACTCCTGGATACAGGTAAGAGAGTGAATGTTGCTGTGTACTGCTTTGAATTAAATGGATTATTTAACAGTGCTCCTTGTACAGTTGAGTTCTATGATGTTTCAGAAACTTTTTCAAACATCTCCTTTGCTGTTATGTTATAAGGCTGGGTGTAAAGCTATTCAAGAGGGTTTTTTTTTTGTTTTTGTTTTTTTTTTTTCCTTGATTGTGAATTCCATACAATATTGGCCCTTATGATGAATTTTCCCATGCTTTATTTATTTATTTATTTTTAACTTTATTTTGTACATTTAATTCCCATGCTTCTAAGATCTAATGTTAAATGGTTTTGAAAAAGTGACTTTCAGGTAATTAAAAAAACGTCCTCTACTTCTTTGCACGGATTGCAATCCTTCAGATAATTGTTTTCTTTCTAAATTACTTACTCAGTTCCTCTCCTGGTACTTATCTGCCTCTCTTAGAATCTGTCCTCTAGTAAAATTAAAATTCAGATAAGCCCTGGGAGCAGCAACCTTTATTTTGTGTCCTAAAGTTGATACCTGGGCCAGTGTGCTCACAAGAATAGCACCTAGCAGCTAGAACTGCTCTTTTCACTGTCAAATTGGTTAACGTCCTGTTGTAGTTCAGAGAGCTGATCCCTACCTGGATTCTTCCCTCTTGAAGATTATGATCAAGTTGGAGGGTGTTGTGAGGCTGGGCTGTGGCTGCCCTGGCAATCGGCAGGTTGTCCATGCTTCTCCGTTACTCCCCACTGTCTTGCTACAACCCCTTGAGGACCTGCTGGTGCATGTCACAGGGCACCTAGCAGGCATATGCTTCACATTAGCTGCTCACTCTTATGAACTCACCCAGCCAGATTAACGCGTATAGTTTTGGCTATCATTCTGACTGGTAACATTATTACATTTACTGCCTTTAAAAATTCCTTTGTTTTAAAAAAAATTGGTAATGGAGATGATGACAGTATTTGTATTTTTCTATTATATTGAAAGAAGAGTAGAGGTGAAAGGGACTGGAAGAGGGATGAAAGCTAAAACTAAAAGGAAAGAATACAAAATTTAATTCGAAGGAAAACTAATGTAATTCACTGAAAAAAGGAAATGGTAAGTAAAATTAGGGAAGAAAAGGTATGAAAAACAAGGCTCTAGAAATACAATTTATTTAGTCTTTAATGTTTTTAATTTTTGCTCCTGCCAACTATATGATATTTTAATTATTATTTAGGATATAATTTTATACTAAATATATGGTTTTATGATTATAATTTTATATTGGCTAGCTCATTATGTCCTGAAATAGGCCATCTAATAAAATGGTTTTAGGATGAGTGGGTTAACGTTCATTTAACTGAAGACTTCATTTACCTATTTTTAAATTTCTAGCCTTAACATTTCACTCTATTGTTTTCCCTTTTTAAATTTTGTGTTCATTTATCAATAAATAAATTCTTATTAAGTATAGAGTAGGAAGATAAGGTAAAAACACTTAGTTCCTACCTTCAGGGAATCCTCAAACTAGTAAACAGCTAATTAATTCCAAGGCAGTGTGATTAGGTTTTTGGCAGAGCTGTGTATGTATAGGTGTGAAGAAAAGACAGAGTAGGGACAGTTGCTCGGATTTGGGGGTTTGGAGACTTTTCCTAGGGGAAGTGATAGGTTAGTGAGTAGGAGAGCAAGTATAGAGTTAGGGATGGTATTCTGTCAGCAGAAAGAGCATGTGATTAGCCTGGTAGTGAGAAGCAGATATTATATTCAGGGAACTTCAGGGTCTTTGATATACCTGGAGCTTGGGATGTTTGCGAGCTTGGTGATGAAGCATGAAGCCAGAGAGACAGGCAAGCACTAAGATTTATCAATGAGTATATATTTTTTAATCTGGAGATAAATAATAAATAAATAATAAATACTGGAGAAACCACCAAAGTATTTTGAACAGAAAAATCATATTGGCCAGGTTTGAGTTTTAGAAACTGACAGTGAAAAGGGAGTTGGTTTGAAAGGAAGCAAGGATAACACTTTGGAAGCTCCTGTAGTGCTAGTAAGAAATTGTGAGTGCCTGAATGAAAAGGAAAAGAGGGGCCAGAGTTATAAGATATTTATAAGGTAACTATCCAAAAAATATAGTGGCAGATTAAGTGCAGAAAGTAAAGGAAAGAGTTAGGTACATATATCTTCTGGTATTTGGGGAAAACAGAGAAAGTTGGTATCATTACCAACCATTTCCCCTGGAAATCCAGGTGAAATAGTTTGAAAGATAAGCACTGATCAGGAGCAGGAGAGACTTTATTTAGACTGCTGGGACAGGGAGAAGAGAAGCCAGCAGCAGCTGGTCTCAACTCCAGTTAGTACAAAGGTAGCTAGATTTTTTTAAGGGTGCAAGCCAGAAGGGAAATTTGCAAATTGAGAGTTGAGAACCATCAGCATATGGGAAGAGTGGAAACCTTGGGTGTGGGTGAGATCAACCCAGGGAGAATACTGGATATGGTCACTTTTTAAATTATATATAATTTAAATATGTCAGTGAGAGTTATATTTCATTGACTTCTATGTGCTTATCTTGACTTGGTGACATAGTTGAAATACAGTTTTCACCAAGAAGGCTGGGAATTAGCTATGTTGCTTCGTTTCGGAAACGGGATGCAATACGTTTTGCATTGTCTACTATGCACTTATCTTGACTTATTGACAGTGTTCAAATACATGGTTCACATACAAAGTTCTGAACCAGTTAAATTTCTTAGTTTTGGAAGTTCTTTAAACAAGCTGATATGGACACTTTTAAAATTATATATTTTGCAGCTATTTTTTCCACTCTGTGGTTTGTGTTTACATTGTCATATTGTCTTTTAAGGAAGATATGTATTTTTAATTTTGTTGTAGTTGAATATATCAGTCTTTCTCTTTGTGATTAATAATTTTGTGTCTTATTTAAGAAATCTTTCCCTACTACAAGGTCATGAAGAGTTTCCATATTATTATCTTTTCCCATATTATCTCCTAAAGGTGTATTTGGTTTGCCTTTCTCATTGAATTCTATGATGTAACCTGTAAGTCTTTTTTTTGTATGGTCTAAGGTTGGAATTTAATTTCATTTTTTTCCTATATGTATACCCCCTTGTCCCAACACCATTATTGAGAGTTCCTTGCCTCACTGATCTATGGTGCTACCTTCATCATAAATCAAGTGTTTTTATATGTCTAGGTCTTATTCTGAATCTCTTCATTGGTTTTGTCTATCTTTTTGCCAGTGCCACATTGTCTTCACTAATGTTGCCTTATAAGTGTCTTGCTATCCAGAGGTGGTCCTTCCATCTTGTTCTTCATCATCAGGGGTGTCTTGGCTAATAGAGATTTATATTGCCATTAATAAATTTTAGAATCCTGTTGTCAAGTTTCATCATAAAACAAAAATCAACATAACTTGTTGGGATTATGATTTGCTTTGTACTTAATTTGGTGAGAATCTCAATGGCCAGTATACTCTTAAGGCAAAATTGATTTTTATTGGCTTTGTTTACTGTTAACAATTGAACAGTACCTGGCACAGTGCATTTTTAGAATGAATGCATTATTGATAAGATGTATAAATTCGTTTTTTCAAATAATCTTCCTGATAATTTTGAAAAATTTTTGCCAACTACTTATTAGCTTAACTTCTTAATGAGGCTGATGAATGGTTACTTTAGTTAGACTGTATAATCTATAACTCTTTCTCACTGGGCACAAAAAAACCGTAATCCACATCCTAAAAGTGAATAAAAGTGTGAGGGAGCCCTTGTCAATCTGTTGTGTGGCCAAATCTCTGCTCCCCCCTTCCAGGATACCACTTGGACTATTCAGAACATGTGACTATCTTATGTCTAGACTGAACAAGGTTGCCAATGTCAACCCATTTATGAATGATTACTAAAGTTAATTTCTTTCTGCATATAACAGTTCTTGTGTTTTCTTCTCAATGGGTTATCTTGTATACCTCTTAGGGTGTACATCCCCAACTTTATTAATTACTAGTGTAATGGATAAAACCCAAATGTGCTTTTCTTAATCTCCTCCTACCCCCACCCCCACCCCCACTTTTACTGACTCTCTCATATCCTTCTCTTACCCCTTCTCTCTACCCAAACACTATTAGGCCATCACAGGGTCTTACCACATCCCTGGATCTGACTACACTGGCTCCTTGCATGTCAAATCTCTTCATAGCTTTGCACTTCACACATTACTTTTCTTCTGCTTAGAATGGTTTGCTACCCTCCTCCCCCACTTACTTATTTTTTAAATAAAATTCATTTTTCTTTCAAAAACCCAGTTCATTTGACCTTTTCCTTTCTCTAGTTTCCCCTAGGTAGAATTGCTCTATTCACTCTTCATTTATATTTCTTACTGGCTTAACTTCTTAATGAGATTGATGAATGTAATATCCTGCAGGCATTTATATTATAGATATCTTCTGCCATGTTCAAGGGCAGGGACGGTGTCATAATAATCCTTGTATGTCGCATCTGCTATATGCTGTCACTGCTCAATAAATATTTGTTGGATACCTGGTTGTTGTTGAATGACCACATGGCATTTTGATTTTTACCAAACTTAGAAGAATAGAATACAAGAGTAAAATAAGTAATAGAAAATTTTATCTCTTGTTATAATCACTTAATTGCTGTTCTGATGCATACATCATATCTTGTGAGTTCTGCTGGTGTGAGTGCATGTGAGAAGTGTTTGTCTGTATTGGCTATGCTACCTCTCAGGTTTCCTGCCTAGCTCAGGCGTAGACCCGGTACTTCTCTGCTCAGAGGTCCCTGGGGAACTATTTGGAAGGTCTTTCGCTACATTGGCTCTACTTCACTCCATTTAACATTAGTAAAATATATCATTTGTGTGTGGTTTTTAAAATCTATTTCACAGTAGTACCTTGGACCTGAACATCGGTCCTGTTTGCTGCTTCTCCTTACTGTTATCTTCTAGGCTTTTACCTTGTCCTTAAATTTCTCCATATGAACTTTTTTCCCTGCTTTATTTGCTAGAGATGCTGACCTCTTGGTTTTTTTTTTTTTTTTTTTTTTTTGCCTTTTATGCACTTTAGTGGTTATGTGTTCTAATAGGTTTTAAATATTTTACTTTTATATTCCATGAATTATTTTTCAGTTTTTCCAACTTTTAAAAAGTAGTTTTTCTGGAATTTTAGTATATATTTCATGTACTTGTAAATACCATGTGTAAACAAATTGAGAGGAAGTAGTGAGCATCTCCTTTGGGAAAGGCCTAGTATAAATACTAGGTATTTCTCATGGATCATCTCCTGTCACCTCCATGATAGTCCTCAGGGGGAGGTATTATTGTCTCCATTTTAATGGATGGGGAAACGGAGGCACAGAAAGGTTGAATAGCTTGCCCCAAATTACACAGCTAGTAAGTGGTATGCCTGCAATTCAAACCTAGATCTGTGCAACATCAAAGCCCCTTGTGCCATACAAAGGCATAGAACTGAATAGCTCAGATTTTGTCGAAAACTTATCATTTCAAATATTTTGTCTGGTGGCTATGTCATATAGTCTGATTTTTGGTTTGGAGAAAAGAGTTATTATATTACAACACCATATGTTAAACTCTGCTGTCTCTAAGCTTAACAAAGGCTTTCTGCCTCTAAAATCATATAATGATCTTATCCCAATTTTCAGGCAAAGAAAAAATAAAATAAGAGAATAATTTTCTTGTTCTCTTATAACTTTTCCCCTAATTTTTTTCTGTATTGTAATCTAATAAACAGTGGGTCTTGAGTGAACCCCAAATTGTATATTTTGTTATTTTTAATGCCATCAACATCAGGATATTCTACAGAGGGTGTCATGACTTTCCAGTGCTGTGCTGCCTGCGTTTTTTAGAAAACTGGTGGTCGCAGAGATGATGGTGTATACAATGAAATGGCTCCCACTGCATGTGAGACAGGCAAGGGAGTCAGGGGAAAAAAGCCCCTAGGTTTGGTGTTGGCAACATTGCATCAGTTCTGTGAGAGGCTAGGGGTTGGTTATCCAAGCGAGAGACACTGATATTCTGGAAACATGATTATGTCTAAGCTGTTGATAATTTCTATTGCTATTTCTTTTTTTTTTCCCTGCTTAGGATTTGAAAAGGTTAGCCAGGTCCGGCTGAGATATGGAAACCTAGGGAAAGAATTATTGTTCATGTTTGAATGTAGTTTAAAAGGGGAACTAGCATACTTCTCAAGGTTGATTAGTAAGAGAACAGCAGAAGCAAGGTGAAATTCATTTCAAGGTCAGGGAATACTGGAGAGTCTCCTGCACAGCTCCTCTCTGAAAACATTGGCAATGCTGTGTGACTACTCTCTTGTTTTTGTTTTTCTTTTAGTTTTTACATAACACAATACTAATAGCATTTCCTACCTGTTTTCTATTTGCTTGACTTTCTAACACCTCGTATTTTTTTTAAAGGTTAATTGCTAATTAAATTTTTGTATCCACATATGTAGTGGATATTAATAAATTGCTTTCTTAGTATCCATTCCTGTCCCCCTTAACCTCTTTCTTAACTGCACATTGAAGTTCCCAGCTGGGTATGATGCATTTTGGATAAGCATTATTCTGCCCAACTCCTTGAGTGGTCTTGCTTGGCTTAACCAAGACAACCTCTCCATTCCCCTGGCCATAGGATTGGTCAGGATGAACAGAGGTCCCAAATCGGGCCAGTCCAGGCCAGTGAGATTCATTCCTAGAACTTTTGTTTGAATGATGGGAAAGTGGACTTCAACCTTTCTGCCGAGCATGAATTAGGTGTAGTATACAGGGACAGTCCCTGAAGTTGCCGTCAGAGCCTGCCTGAGAACGAAGGTAAACCTGAGGAAACATGGCTGAGAAAATGAGAATGATAAAGGAGGTCATGCTCATGTTGTCTGGACTCTCCTGGATTTATATACTCTTAATACAGTCCCTTCTCTAAGCCAGTTTGGTTCAGAGTTTTGTTACTTAAAACCAACAGCCTCTTAACTGAGGCAACAGACTTTTTTTGGCACTTAATAAATGATTTATTCTTGAAGGATTTTGAAATTCAGGGACTCATGGACATAATTGCAAAAAAAAAAAAAATTGTCTTATTTATTGAAAGGACACTCTGAACTTAACAAAATACTTACAGTTTCTTAAAAAGTTGCTTTAATTCATACTTGATTCATACTTGTTTTTTTCGCTGCCACTTATGGAAGATAGGTGAATTAAGGAAGAAATCCTTCTTCCCAGCTCAGTCTGTTTTATTCTTTTGCACAGTCTTGAAGTGAATTTATAAAATTCACCTCACACTCATTTCCATGGCAGCAGACTGAAATGGCATAAACCAATAATTGAACATTACCACAAAATCTTGCCAAAAGAGAGACTGGGTGGGCTGCAAGCAACATATTTATCCAATATATAGCTTACCAAATAACAAAGGACTGGCCATGTAAATTTCTTTAAAAATATCCCTTTCTTTGATTTACAGTCCAATGAAAAATCCTCAAGTCATTTATGAACTGTATACCTCTTTTTATTCTCCACATTTGGAACTCTCAACTGTAGTGTGACCTTAATGAATCATTATTTTTAAATAGCTTCTTTGTAACCACCTTTGGAAAACTGATTTAGCTTAGACATTTTATGGACTTGGGTTTTGCTTTCTGCAAATGTCACATAAAGACTATCCCAGAAAAATAAAGCACAAGGTTAAACTGATATTCTAAATGTAGTGTTTGATAAAACTTGCAGAATACAAAAGTTCAGACTTAAAATTAATTATAATAAAAGGTTCAGACTGTTAAAATGGAGTGAAGTTACCAAATTTTTTTCTTAATAGGGTTAAATAGTTTTACATTGAAATCTATGCCCCTTTATTCACCATGGATCAAATGCAGAGTAGAAAACAATAGCTTCATGGCTCCTTCCCATACCTCCTTCAGGCTACTGCCCAAATATCGCCTTATCAGAGAGGGCTTTCTGATCATCCTGTCTAAAGTAGCGCTTTTGGGTCACTCACTCTCCTTACTGACTTAATTGTCTTCTTGATGCTGATTATCCCCTGACCTAATGATTTTTTTTCTGCCCCTCCCCATCACTCCCCAAATGGTTTATAAATTCCATGAGAGCAGAGACTTTGTTCTGAAGCCAAGAATAGTGCCTGGCACATAGCAAATATTCAATAATTTTTTGCCAATTGGGTAAATAAATGAGTAAAATTTTAGATGGTAAATGTGGTGTGGTGGTGGTGGTGGTAGTGGTGATGGGGCTTCCACATGAAAAGAAGAAAATTTTGGAGGGCCATGAATGCCAACTTGTGAGTTCATAAATTAGTAGTATAGGGGAAAGCTAAGTTATGTTTTAACTGTGGCAATTGAGAAAGGGGCAAATGCTATGATTAGTGTGTCCCCCTACTTTTACCCTTTCTTCTCTAGTCTTTTCTTATTCCTCCCTTCATTTACTTACTCCATAAATATATGCTGAGTGACTATTGTATATAAGCAGATGTAGGGGATATAAAGATTTGGCTTTCAAGGATCAATTTTATTGCAGTATAACAAGTGAAGTAGTAGAGAAATAGCATTTAGAAGGTACTGTGGTAGCTGGAGAAAAGGAAACAAAGCTTTTGGGGATGGGGTGAGGGTGGAGGGAGTTGGAGTGGTGGTCAAGAAGGCTTCAACAAGATGACAGTCAGTTGAGCTTGCATTGTGAAGTGTGAGTTTCCAAGTAAGCAGAAACCCAGGATGCACGGAGCTAGGAGAAAAGAAAGTGATTTGAGGTGTGTGTAGGAAAGTAGACAGAGAGGAAGCTAGAAAAGTTCCTCCTCGCTAATGATAACAATAAGAATGGGAACTCCCATTTATCAACTACTAGCTATGTACGAGAGTTGGACAGGGCCAGATTGTGATGGGCTAACTGGCCCATATTAAGGAATATACTTAACCTGAAAGGCAGAGATTTTCATGAATGGATTTTAAATTGGGGAGATGGGGCACGTTTTTATTGTATACATATAAATAAGATGGTGGCTCCAGTGTTGAAAATAGGTTTGAGAATACTGGACCAGGAACCCTTTGGTGGTTGTTATTATCCAGAGAGAAAAGTATGGGCCTAGTGATACCCTGCCTGTGCCTCTGATGAGAGTGCATTAGGAGAGATTAAGGAACCAGAACAGGTGGGACTGGTAAGGGAAAGGGGAGAGGAGCAGTCAAGAATAATATTGAGGGTTTTAGAGGATAAATAAATAACACCCCTGTCTTCTGGTTAGGAACCAGTTGAGAAGTAAGATATGGGATTTAGGCAACTGGAAATCTAAATGTCAGTTCTAGTATTCCTAAATAAGATTTAAGAATATGGCTTATGTCAGTGGTTCATTTGGGCCCTTCTGGGTTTGGTAGACCTAATCACCCAGTCAGAGCTGAGCTGGACCACCCACAGACCTACCCCGCAAGGAATGAGCCTGCCTAGCTAAGTGTGGTATGACAGTAGACCAGGACACAGCAGGTAAAGCATGTGTAGTACTGGACATTTTTAGTCTCTCAAATTGACCACCTAGTTCTGTTCTCCTGGAGGGGAGTGAGTGTGGGTTTGAGAGATGATGTCATAGTTTGGGCTCTCATCTTTGAGATGGAGATTAGTGTGCAGGGAATGCTTTGGGGAGTAACAGCTGTGGAGGAGAAAGGAAGGAGGCAGGGTTGTAGAGAGGGAAAAGTTGAGCTTCAATACAGCCTCTGCAGAAGCCCCCACTGTGCCTATAGGGATAAACACGGGAGTCTTTTCCAAGCTTTCCTGTGCTGGGTCAGGAGGGCTGGGCCTCTGTACCTCTGCATCCATCAGTTATTAGACAAGGCAAAGAGAGCTAGGGATGGTAGAATGTCACATCAGAGCACCCTTCACAGATAACAAAATTGTTCTTTTTCTGCTTTTCCCTCCTGGGGAGTAGGGTTGTCATTCTACCTTCTCTGGAAACATGAGGACTAGGCAATTAGTTTGTAATAGACAACTCCTGAGAACTTTAAGGGGAAAAGGTGACAGGATCCCTGAAATAAGACAAATAAAAGTGAGGAGTAGGAGGGAAGGCCACCCCAGCACCCATCCCCTATTCTTCTATGCCAGAATCTCTTTTCCTGCATTCCTCCCCGCCTTTGGTATTTCTTTACGTCCTTGGGACCATAGCTCTGTGTGGTGGTTTGAAACTGTATATACTCCAGGAAAGCATGTTCTCAAAGTTAGTCCATTCCTGTAGGTGTGGACCCATTTTAAGTAAGACCTTTTGGTGAGGCTACTTCAGTTAAGGTGTGGCCCAGGGTGGGTCTTACTCCTCTTACTGGAGTCCTTTATAAGAGAATGAAATTCAGACAGAGAGAAAGCCACTGAAGCAAGCAGCTGAAAGCAAGGAAACCCAGAAGAGACCAGCAGATGCTATCATACACCTTGCCATTGCCTTGCCATGTGACAGAAGTCTAGTATTGCTGACAGCTGGTCTTTGAGGAGACTAGAGCTGGTCTTTGGGGAGCTGGTCTTTGACAATGCCTTGATTTGGACATTTTTCTCAGCTTAAAAACTGTAAGCTTGTAAGCTACTAAATTCCTATTGTTAAAGCCAACACATTTCATGGTAACTGCTTTGAGCAGCTTAGCAAACTAAAACACTCAGATAATATAATAAAAATTGAGTCCTCCTTCTTTACTGTCCCTATCTATTATTGAATAGAACTGGCTGGGAACAGGCAACTGAGAAAGGGAAATAATGGGTATTTCTTTATAGTTGTATAGTTGTATTTTCCCTGGGACTTTGGAAACCACCAAAACTGTCTGCCTTACTGTGTTTGGGCAGTGGAGTCCTGGTAGTCGTCGACTAAATTCAAGTACATTTAGTAAATCCATGAAATGGCATCTGCTTTACTAAATATCATGTTTATATTGAATCTGATTTTATTTATTTTAGCCTGATTTAGTCTGAAATTTTCTTAACATTTCATACTTTTGCAGTATAATATATATGGTATGTAGCATTTTGTAGGACTCTGGAAAATGTGAAGATCACTGCTGTTTTCATTCCTAAGTATTTCAAGTCTAATTGACATGATCAGCATTTCATTCCACTCTTGTGATGGATTTCTTATGTCTTTATATGTGTGTGTTTTGGGGGGAGTAGTCACTGTCTCCTGAATCATTAATGTGAATACACCAAACTTATTAAACTTCCCTGAATGAAAATTTACTTCTTCTGAAAGAGATACCATTTGTGTTCCTGGCTAGGCTTTATTTTTTTAAATTTCACTCCATTTAGGTGGGGTTCTGCTTGTATCATACTAAATTGTATCCGGTTCTTTTCTAGTAAGTTGCCACTGCTCAAACAGGCCAGATCAAGACATTTATTGTCAATTAGGAACAGGATGTTTGGGATGTTTAGTGATGTTCTCCGGATGAACTGTTTTATGTTTTCTGTTCATTTTGTTTTATTTTTTTTTCTGTCTTATGATCATGGTGGCTTTTCCACTAAACTATAACTTTAATTGAGTTGGCTTAGCTAATAGAACATTGACCATATCCCCTATTTAAGCTCTTCCCTTCCTTATGCCACCCCCACCCCCATGCTCTCCTATTGTGCCCCAGCCTGAATCTGGAGAGAAGGGAGTTTTTAGGTCTGTGTGTTAGAGATATGTTTCTAAGACATAGGCTCAATGTATTTCACATCTAAATTGTCTGGGCAGTGCTCCTTGGACTTAAGGGTAAATCCCTAGGAAAAGTAAATGTAAACAATCATGTCCTTTTGCATTTGCTAGCAAATAGCCACTGGTGAGGAACATGTGGATGTCTGGTTACATGTGGTTGCACAATCTCTACATCTGTTCTGAAGTTCAGTTGTTTCTCAGACCAGATGTGCATTTCTTGAGGGGCCTGATATCCCTCCCAGGATCCAGGCATTGAGAACTGGTAGTTGTAGCTGACTTACTATTTTTTGACGTAGAGATTGTTCTACTTTGTCTTAGTTTGACTACTGTTCCTATTAGATCTGGTTTTGTTTAATATTGACAGCACTGGAGTTTCTATAAATTAGCAGCATGGCAAAGGAACCAGGCATGTGTAAACCCATAAATCTTGATTTCTAGGTCTTTAAAAGTTGTGTGGTTCAAATAGTCCTTTACTCTGTGGTAAACATAAGGAGTACTTATAAAAATCCTGACTATCAGAAAGCTCTCATAGTTCAATTGAAATTACAATGCATCTCTGACAGACCTGGAGCAGTTGATGTCTGCTGCTAAGGTTTCCACTACAGATGCAAGAAAAAGGTCCTCGCGCTTTCTGTCTGTCTGGTTGTGGCAGCCAAGATTGAATGGGGGAATACAGAAAATACAGGGAGGGGGAAATAATCGTCGCAACTCAGGAAAAACTGCCTTTTTACTCCACAAAAGGAATCTCTTTGAGGTTTGGGTTTACATGAGAAGTGTTAAAGACTATGTCCCCTACACTCATGCCTTCTGATTAAAGTTTTAATGACTTTGAAAAAAAAAATTGAAATTACAAAATAACTCCAGATGAGTCACTCTTTTAGGAATCAAAATATCTGGACCTGTCCTGGCTCTGCTAGTGAGATCTTTTATAAATTGTATGTCCCCCATTTCCATATCTTAATTTTAAAAATAGGTAGTGCTACTGTAATTGAGTACTTAGTATGTCCCTTACATGCATGATCATTAACTATTCATGACGCAATGAAGCGGAGTAATATTATCTATAAATTATAATATCTATATATTATTACCCTGTTCTATAAATGTGAGAACTTAGACAAGTAAGCTAGTAAGTGGCAGACCGTTTTGGGCCTAGGTGTGACTCTAAAGCCACCCCCAAAATATACTGTCACCAGTTAAACTTAAGGCTGGGCTATCTCAAAGGCGCTTATAGTTCTAAAATCTGTGATTCTGTGATTCTGAGATACCCCAGTGACTCTCCAGAGACCCATCAAGTGAGGAAAAAAAAGTTTAAATATTCAAGTATTAAGAGGTCACTCCTTTACCATTTATATTGAATAAATATTCCATCTAGATTAAATCTAGTGGTACATGAGCAGCACCGAATGCTAGTTTGTGGGAGGTGTTTTTAATCGCCTCCTATTTACCCTCTAGGGATTCCCACCCTAGGGTTATGGAGATGGACGAACATACAACGCCCAGCCCTGGACAGATGAGGTTGGCAGCAGTTTATTAGTCACATAAACTGACGGCCCAGGAGAAGACACTGCACACCACACAGGGCCATGCAGGACTTGCACTCGGGAGCAGAGTGAACCAGCAGGGGCCGTGGAGGCAGGCTCTGAAGTAACTAGAGGGTGGGATGACTCTGGTTTTTGCAGTAGGATGTGATTGGCTTGTTTGAATAATTCCCAAGCCTGGCAGAGGACTGAAACTTGCTCCTTAGGGATAAGCAGGAACTATACCTGGTCCCCATGATAAGGAGAATTGTTTGACTAGGGGACTTATTTGTGGGAACAGAGCAGGGAGGAGGACTTGCAGTTAGGCCATTCCAGGCTCTCCAGATTTCAGCAGATGTCAAGGCAGCCATACCCACCGCAACGATCAGATGCCTAAACAAGCAGGTGTCACAAGCCAGCAGATGCTGCAGCCCGCAGGGAGTGGATGTGGTTCAGGCCGTTGGGCACTCACCTCCCATGTGGGAGGACCCTGGTTCCGTTCCCGGTGCCTTCTGGAGAAGGCAAGCAAACAATGAGCAGATAGACAAGAGAACCACCGGGGGGGGGGGGGGGGTGGGGGGGGAGCCTAAAAAAATAAAGTAAATAAATAAATCTTAAAAAAAAAAAAAAGATAAGGTGTTAATAGTGATTACGTCTGCGAAATGGCTCCGTAAAAAATGAGGAAGAGCCTAAAGCTTTTGGTTATATGTTTTCTGCTTTTTGAGTTTTTAATAACATAGTACGTATTAGTTTTAAAATTAAAAAGAAAAAAAAATGGAACAAAAAGTTATCCAGGGTACCTGGTAGTTTATCCCAAGCAGTATTCAAATTAGGAATGGATATTTATATATGAAGATGCTCATTGTAGTATATTGTATAATCAGAAAAAATGAGAACTCAATTGTCTAGCCATTAGTGAATAAGAAAATTATGGCATATCTATGTGATGAAATATTACATTGTCATTTTGTATAGCATATGAAATAATGTAGAAAATGTGTATTACATAAGTTAAAAAGTTGGATGCAAATCTGTGTATACAAAATGATAACAGCTATGCAAAATATATATTCATTCTACATATATAAAATTAGAAGTAACCACAGAAAATGAAAAGGCTTGGTTAGTATAATGAAATGAGAAAGGGATTTTTCCTTTAATTTGTTGCTTTTATTACAACTCATTGTACAACTTGATAGTTTTGACATATGTATACATCTTTATAACCACCACCACAATTAAGAAACATTTTCATCACCCCCAAAATTTATCTATCACCGTGTTACAGTCAGTCCTCTCGTGATTGGCCTTAGTCAACCATTGATGTGCCTTCTGTCACTGTAAATTAACTTTTCAGTTTTGTATAATTTCATGTATACAGAAAAATATAGTATATGCTCTTGTGTCTGGCTTCTTTCACTTGGCATAATGTTTTTGAGATTTATTCATGTTGTAGGTTATATGAGTAGTTCATTCCTTTTTATTGTTGAAGAATATTCCATTGTATAGATATATTAAATTTTTTCTCCATTCACCTATTGTTAGCCATTTGGATTGCTTTTAAATTTTGGCCATTATAAATAGAATTTCTGTGGACATTCTTCTACAAGTTTTGTATGGTCATATGTTTTCATTCCTTTTAGATAAATACCTAGGATTGGAATTGCTGGGTTGTGTGAAAAGTATATGATTAACATTGTAAGAAACTGCCAAATACTTTACATTCCCCCAGCGAATTCCAGTAGCTTTACATGTTCACCAATTTTGTTTTTATTTTAGCCATTTTCATGGGTGTATAGTGTAGGTTTTGTTTTGTTTTTTAATTTTTAAATTAAGCATTGATTTCCCTCCCTGCCCCCTGCTGTTTACAAGTTTATTTCTGAGTCGCAAAGATTATTTCCTCTTCCCCATGTTTTTAGAATTTCCTGTATTCCCCCATTCAATCTTGGCTGCCACAATCAGACAGATAGTACGAGGCCCTTCGTTTTCTTGCATCTGTAGTGGAAACTCCATTGTGGTTTTTAATATGAATTCTTTGATGATTTGATATTGAGATCTCTTCTTCTTTTTTTAAAGATTTTATTTATTTATTCATTTATCCCCCCCTTGCTGCTTGTGCTCGCTGGGTCAGCTAACCACGCCGTGCGGGTGGGCTTGCCTTCACCAGGAGGCCCCGGGAACCAAACCCGGGGCCTCCCATATGGTAAACGGGAGCCCTACTGATTGAGTCACAGCCGCTTCCCTTGAGATCTCTTCTTATGCCTATATCTTCTTTTTGTGAAGTGTTTGTTCAAATATATACTCATTTTAATAAAATTATTTTTCTCCTTATTGAGGTAAAGGTGATTTTTATATTCCAGATACTGTGTATTTGTTTAGAGAAAATACTCAATTTGTGATTTGCCTTTTCATGTTCTTAGTGGTATACTTAAAGGCATATATTTTTAATTTTGATGAGTCTGATTTTTTATGCCCTGTTACATTTTTTATGTCCTAAGAAATTTTTGCCTACCCCAAATTTATGAAGATTTTCTTCCAAAACCTTTACTTTTACACTACTTTTACATTTAGATATGTGATCTATTTTGAGCTAACTTTTCAGTAGCTTGTGAGGTAAGGGTCAAGGTTCCTTTCTTTCCAAATCAATATCCAGTTATTTCAGCAACATTTGTTGAGAAGAATATTTTCTCCATTGAAGGTAAGTCCTTTGACTTTGTTGTTCTTTTTGAAAATTATTTTTCCTATTCTAGATCTTTTGGATTCCCATATAAATTTTACAATCACCTCATCAGATTGTTCAAAAAAGCCTAATGGGATTTTTAATGGGATTTCATTGAAATCTGTAGATCACTTTGGGGAAAACTGACATCTTATCAATATAAAGTGTTCCAATTCATGGGCATAGTTTCTCTGTCTATTAATTAAAGTCTTTACTTTCTCAGCAGCCTTTTGTCTCTTTTAGTATACAGTTCTTGTACGTATTTTCTTAAATACATCTCTAAGTATTTCATATTTTGGAATACTTATCATAAATGATTTTTTAAAATTTCATTTTCCAGTCTTTTGCAAAAGGCTAGTATAAGAAATATGCTTGTTTATTGACTTTGTATCCTGAGACCTTACTAGGCTTATTAGCTTTTCATAGATTCTTTACGATTTTCTACATAAATGATCATGTTTTACTTTCCAATCTTTATGCCTTTAATTTATTTTTCTTGCCTTATTGCACTGGCTAGAATCTCTAGTGCAGATTCGTGTTCCAAGCCCTACATGACCAGATGCCCGAAGTGAGCCCCCGGACTGGGCCCAGGGCCTGATATCCCTGTGGGGCCCTGGATGGCAAGGGAGGATGGTGGGGGCCTGCAGCCTGGTGCAGAGGCCTGCAATCCATAGAAAGGACATACCCAATATGTCATTTGAGGAGCTGTTGGAATTGCAGAGCCAAGTGGGGAACAAGATGTATAAACATTTAGCACTAGGAAGCAAGGTTCTGGACCACCTGTCCAAAATTTATGTGTTTCAGATAAACATAGGTCTTTGGAAATGTCAGCTGTGGTCCAGGTGCCATATTTGTGTCAGGTTGTTCCCATTAGTAAGAAGGTGACCTGGGACTCCAGCTTTGGTGCTCTCTTGGGAATATAATCCTGAGGTGTTGGACAAAACATATCAATTCCTGATTGACTTCTGAGCCAAAGAGAAAGAGATTGTGAAAAAGCAGTTGAAGAAGCACTGGTCGGGGGAGGAGCATGATAAACTGCAGCAGCTCCTTCAGTGAACAAAACAGCAAGAAATGTCATAGCAAGAATGAAAGTGGCATCAGGAGCTGCACCTGGCCCTGAAGCAGAAGCAGCAGGCTCAGGCCCAGAAGGGCCATTGGCTATACTTCCTGAAGAAATCTGAGTAGTGCCAGTTGGTCCTAGCTGAGAAGTTCAAAGAGCTGAAATGCAGCAAGAACTTGGAGAGTTTCTTGGGTCAAAAAAGGTGTGCAAATGCAAGCAAGGACAGGAGACATCGTCCTTTGGGCAAAGAGTAATAAGTAATAATTGTCCTTGGCTCTGCCACTGTCCCAGGAGACAGGGTCTGTGGGTCTTGGACTTGGACTTGGCCTTTTCTCCTGACTCTTTCCCATTCAAGGGCAAGGATCACAGCTGCCTTTGAACTAGGTTGGCTCAAAGTCAAGAGGGTTCTTGGAATGCCCTTTCGGCTGGTCAAGGAGAACATCTCAGTCTCTTCCCATGCCCCACTGCCTCTGCTTGGGTCTTTATTTTTTTTTATCATGTCCTCATGTCCTTCTCACACCCTTGCCTTAAACCACTGACTCTTGTACAGAAGAAAAGTATCCAGTGAGTAATCTTGACCCAGTAAAGGCCACAAAGTCTGTTGATGGCTCCTTTATGCATGATCCTTTTCATAAGCATTTTTGTCACTTCTCTTTTTTATGGGATTTGCGAGTGGCGTAGAACAACTGTTATAGGGGGCCATGTGTGGAATAGGCAACAAATCCGAAGGCTCCTACAAAGTGGGAGATCAGATCAGAGACCCTTCCTTCTTAAGTCTGGACCCTCAAAAGATGACACCATCATTTAAAGTATGAACCAGTTCCACAGAGGGAAAACTCACCCACTTAACTTTGGTTAAAGAAGCATGGGGAAGAGGCAGAAAGCTTCCCAATAATATGTAACCACAGCTGACCCTCATACTGTTTGGGACTAGAATTCATATTTCCATGTGGCCTGGAAAATCTTCAAGCTGATAATTGAATTTAAAGTGGTGTCAGATTGGTAGAGCCTCCAGGCACCTGGCAAAAGCAAATGTAATCCTCTCTTGAGGATTATACTTTAAACCCAGTCCTCAAGGAATTCCTTCACATAGAAGTTAAATAATATGAGCTTACAATAAAAACAAAGCTCACAAGCAAAGAAACCACCATGAACTAGAGTCATTAAGAACAACAGTTGGGAAGCGGCTGTGGCTCAATCAGTGGGGCTCCCGTTTACCATATGGGAGGCCCCGGGTTCAGTTCCCAGGGCCTCCTGGTGAAGGCAAGCCCACCTGCACGGCGTGGCTGGCTGACCCAGCGAGCACAAGCAGCAAGGGGGGGATAAATGAATAAATAAATAAAATCTTTAAAAAAAAAAAAAAAAAGAACAACAGTTAACAGAGTCAGACTGAGATGAGATGTTAGAATTATAAAATAAAAAATATAAAATATTTTACTTATGTTTAGAGAAAAATATGGCTAATGAAAGGAATATAAAAAATGATCAAACTGGTTTGAAAGAAGTTAGTAAAACTTTAAAAAATGAAAAACATACTATTTGAAATTAGAAACTTTGTGGTTAAATAGCAGATTAGACATACCTGAAGGAAGAATGAATTGGAAGTAGGTCTGAAGAAGTTAAACAAATGGAGTATAGAGACACAGAGAGATGGAAACTAAGGAAAAGAGGGTAAAAAATATGGAAGGCAGAGAAGGTTTGATACATATAATCAGAGTTCCAGAAGGAGAGAATATTTCAAAAAGGCTGAGAATTTTCTAGTATTGATGAAATTTATAAACCCTGAGAGTCAGGAAACTGGTTCAGTTAATCCCAAACATGATACAAACAAACAAACATACAAAAAACTTAGCTAAATCATAAGAAATTACAGAACATTAGAAAGACCAAGATCATAAAAGCAGCCATAAAGAAAGACCTTATCTGCAAAAGAAGACAGGTAAATTAAAAGCTAGAAAATCTATAGCATGATGCTTTGGGGATGGGGGAAAGATGTAGTTCTGATGACAGAATGGAAGCTGCAATGTAATAATGTAATGTGAAATGAAGGATCAAATGTTCTTCTACCGGTGATTGTAAATCTAGAGCTGTAGTTACTAAGACAGTTTATCTTGCTCTGAGGGATCCTGTGCTACAGGGTCCCCAGTGGCATGTATCAGTTTTTCTGTAAAACCAAAGACATGGATAAAAGTAGTAAAAGACTATTAAGCTGCTGGTCTCACAGAATCACTAGGCTAGAGAGAAGATCCAAAAGGAGTGATGCATATGTGGGCTTGGGGGGTGGTGGGGAGAGTTAAAGTCTGAGCAGTCCGAAGCACTCTGATCCTACTTCAGAACTAGAGTGTTGATGTGAAGATGCCACTGCTGGCACCAGAATATGTTTCCACTTGCCCTTTTACTTTGCTCTAGAGATCGAGGAGAAGTTCCAGGCAGAAGCATCTGAGCGGCCAATCGTTGGCCACCTGGATACAAGGGGAAAAGCTGGGAAGGCAAGCATCTGGTGGGAGGTGGACTCTTGTCCATCCAGATTTGTGATCGGGAGTTTCCCAAGCATGAGAAGGGAGTCAGATGGTGGGTGGTCAGAAAACATGATCTTTGTCTACTACAAGGCAGTTTTGGCCACGCTAAACATTCAAACTACTATTGGACCTAGAGGGAAAGCTTTCATCCTTTCACCATTAAGTGTGATGTTGGCAGGTTCTTCATATGTGTCCTTTATCAGGTTAAAGATATTCCTTTCTATTTATAGTTTACTGTAAATTTTTTATATCATGAATGTCAAATATTTTTAAATGTTTTCCTGCATCTATTGCTGTTTTCTATTTTTCTC
Source organism: Tolypeutes matacus (assembly GCA_026826555.1). Classification (NCBI taxonomy): domain Eukaryota; kingdom Metazoa; phylum Chordata; class Mammalia; order Cingulata; family Chlamyphoridae; genus Tolypeutes; species Tolypeutes matacus. The sequence continues at coordinate 2,039,721 of JAKSZT010005416.1, read as the reverse complement.
ATATTTTTCTTGTTTTTTCTTCCTATATTCTGACTTCTTTTGATTGATTTTTTTCTGTTCTACTTCATCACCACTATTGCCTTATTAGCCATACCTTTTTATCTTTTAGTAGTTGCTCTAGTGCAGGGGTTTTTAACCCTTTTTTTTCCCACAGACCCCTTTGCCAGTCAGCTGAAAACCATGGACCCCTTCTCAGAATGTCACAGCAGGTAGTTTTATGAAACTCAACATCAGTGTGTCTTTAAATTAAATTTTAGGATTATTCAAAATTATGTTTTACAACTTTTCCATAATTTCAATACCTGATAAGCTAACATGGTTCAACATCTGTCCAAATGGTCATTTTCACCAAGCATTTAGAAATTCAAATTTTCACACGGCGTCATAAAACCATGTCCACCATCCTTACCAACCTTTTTGCAGACAGTTATCCACTGCACTCAGAACATGCTACATCAGGGGACAGGTGTGGCTCAAACAGTTGGGTGTCTGTCTCCCATATGGAGGGACCTGGGTTTGATCCCTGGGACCTCCTGGTTAAAAAAAAAAAAAAAAAAAAAAAGAACACGGTACATCAAAATAAAAATCATACTAAGTCCACACTATACTGTGTATTATTTAGTAAATATACCATACCCACACCAACACATCCCCACAAGAATAATGTTTTTAAATGCATAAAATAAAATTACAAAGGAAATCAGTTACATATACTGAAATGCAGTTACTAAAATAAAGAACATATGATATAATACTATACATATGTGCTTCTTTTGTAACACATTAAATATTAATCCAGTACATCAAAAATATAGGAAAGTTAAATTTAATTTTTTTAAAGACTTGTCAGTGTGCACACTGTTGTTTATCTTTAATAAGAACATAAAACTGTGGTGTAGTATTTGACAAGGCAATATGTGTATCATGCTGGACATCTAATCAAGTTTATTTTTATTTTTATTTATTTATTTATTTTTTTTTTTTAAAGATTTTATTTATTTATTCATTTATCCCCCCTTGCTGCTTGTGCTCGCTGGGTCAGCTAACCACGCCGTGCGGGCGGGCCTGCCTTCACCAGGAGGCCCCGGGAACCAAACCCGGGGCCTCCCATATGTTAAACGGGAGCCCTACTGATTGAGCCACAGCCGCTTCCCGAGTTTATTTTTTTCATCTCAAGCTCGCGGACCCCCTGAAATCTTTCCACAGACCCCTTGGGGGTCTGTGGATCCCTGGTTAAGAACCCCTTCTGTAATGCAGCACTGTCCAATAGTAATATATTGTGAGCCACAACTGTGAGCTGTATATGTAGTTTTAATTTTCTGGTAGCCACATTAAAAGGTAAAATCAAAGAAGTGAAATTAATTTTTAAAATGTTTCATAAAATAAATTAGAAAAATATTTAATATTTTATAAAATATTTTAAAATATATGAATATATGTATATAATCAAAATATTATCATTTCAACATGTAATCAATATAAAAATATGAGACATTTCATTCCTTTTCTCATACTAAGTCTGAAATTCAGTGTGAAATTTACACTTAACAGCATATCTCAATTTGGGTGAACCACATTTCAAGTTCTTAATTGCCACATGTGGCTAGTAATTGTTGTATTTAGTACTTTTAGAGTTTCAGGATTTATAGCATTCATCTTTTGTATATTACATGAATACAAATATTATTTGAAGGTATAATATGTAATATATGTGTGTGTGTGTATAATTTTGGTATGAGAACCTCGTAGCAGTTTGCAACTGTTTTTTTCCTCCCAGCCTTCATGTTTATTGTTGAGGTAAATTTTACTTATAAAACTTTTTATAAACCCCACAATACATTGTTACTAATTTTGCTTTAAACAATCAATTATTTTTTAATGAAACTGGAAGATGAGGAAAAACCTTTTTTATTTCCCCACCTGCTTAGCATTTTAAGCTCTCTCCATTTCTTTGTGTAGGTGCACATTTTTGTTTGGTACCATTTTCCTCCCTCTGGAAGAACTTCCTGTAATGTTGCCTGTAGTGCAAGTCTGATGTTAACACATCCTCTCAGCTTTTGTCTGAAAAAGACTTCATTTCACTTTGGTTTTTGAAGACTGTTTGCTCTGGATATAGAATTCTAGTTTGGCAATTTTTTGTTTTGTTTTCTTTGTTCTTAGTACTTTTTTTTTTTTTTAAGATTTTATTTATTTATTCATTTATCCCCCCCTTGCTGCTTGTGCTCGCTGGGTCAGCTAACCACGCCGTGCGGGTGGGCTTGCCTTCACCAGGAGGCCCCGGGAACCGAACC